>WOXC01009091.1:0-56475 GCA_011680675.1 Gymnobelideus leadbeateri
GGGACCTCCCCTGTAACCACTTCCCCTTGCTTCTTCTACATGAGATAGTTTACCCTACCCTGCCTCTCCCCATCTGCTCTTGCCACTTTCCTCTCTCACCTCATAATTTCACCCCTTAAGTATCATCCCTTCCCAACAAATTCAACCTATGCCCTCTATCCATGTATAACTGTAAATATATATACACACATTCACATATGTATTCATATGTTCATATACCCTTCTTCCATTATTGAAACCTGTCATATTGAAATACATATTTAAAATGTTCATTACCTTGGGGTAAAAACCTCAGTTCTATAAGGAATTCTTCCTCTTCCCTACAGACAATGGCAAATATCTTTGTCAAGATTACATGTCCTGGTTTTATGTCTCCCTCAATATTAATAATCAGAATTAAATCAGAGAAAATTATACCTGTTATTTAGGGAGTATCGTATAATTTTGACATCTCTATCAGAGATACTTTTTTGGAGGAAATCCCAGCTTAAAGTAAAATTTCGCTCTACCAAATCAAATACTTTTTTACAGTCGACATGTAACCACAGTGTTGTTCTATGTGTGATGGTAAAGGTGGTTGTTACAGAATATTGTTTTTAAAAGCCTGCATCACCCCCTATTCATACATTCTTCAAGGAATACCCCTGCATGTGTATATATATATATATATATATATATATATATATATATATATAATTTTCATAAGCATATTTAGAGGTAGAAAAATAGGCATATGATACAATAGATTATAGTCTAACATTCAGTTTTGGGGGGAACTTTTAAATTTTTTCTCAAGGGTTTTAGTATCCTTTCAGTTACCTTGAAAATTCTCTCTCAATTACTTTGAGCATGAAACTGCTCCATGTATATACTTGATCTAGTTGCTCTTCCTATCTTTTCTTTTTCTACTTTTTCTTTTTCTTAAGGCCATATCTGTTTTCTCACATAAGTACACCAGGGATTAGGATTAGAATCCAAAAGTCCTCTGTCATTTTTGGAAAGTTTATTGTAGAATTTTTCTAAATCTTTTTCATTTTTCATCTGTTCATTTTTCTTTTTCCAGTTTGATCCTTTACCTTGGAATGATTTTGTTGCTTTCTGTCGACTAATCTTCCTTATTTAGAGTGAGATAGTAGATCAAGATAGAGAAATAGCCTTAAAGTCAGGAAGAATTGATGTATACTTGCTATGTGTGGTCATTTGCAAGTCAGACCAAAAACTTTTTTTTTTTAAAGCAATTGGGGTTAAGTAACTTGCTCCAGGTTACATGGCTAGTCATTATTTATGTGTGGGTGCTCATTTTCTAAGGCTGGTTTCAATCTCGGGTCGTCCCAACTCCAAGGCCGGGGCTCTTACTCACTGCGCCACCCAGCTACCCAGTGACCAAAACTTTTAAAAAAGTCCTTAGAAATGACAGTGTTTGGCTTTCTTTTATCCTTTGATACTTTTGTTCTTTTATACGTTTCCCTTTTTTCAATATCAGTAGGTCATTTAAACATATCCGGTCATTCTATGCCTTAATTCTGTGTCATATCTTCTCATTTATTTTATGATTTGATATTGATTTTCATTCTTGCTATAAGAAATTAGTAATTCTATGCATTTAGTATGTGCTAGATACTGTGCTAAGCACTGGGATATATGTGAAAAGAGTTTCTGCCCTCAAAGATATTTCACTGTAACAGAGGAAGACTGCACTTAAAAGAAGCAGAAAAATAGGAGGAAAGAGAGAAGCCACCAACTTGAGGAAATAGTGGAGAGTCAGAAATGGAGCTGGAGAAGGATGGAGGAGTGAGCTTGACTGGCCTGGCTACTCAAGTATCGATTCCTCCTGGTTGTCCTTTTTGTAAAATTTATTTCTTTTTGGTGTGTTCATGTCTCATTTATAGAAACTTCACTTTCATTGTCTGATCAAAGGCTAAAATGTCTGTTTTTTTCTCTTTGGTTCAGCTTTCTTGTAAACTGGATCGAGAGTTTCGTTGTGTGGAACTTGCTGAACTAATGACTCAAAATGCTGTGAATTTAGCCATTAAGTATGCTTCTCGCTCAAGGAGATTAATATTAGCCCAAAGGCTCAGTGAGTTGGCTGTAGAGAAGGCAGCAGAGTTGGCAGCATCCTTAAATGAGGAAGAGGAATATTTCAGAAATAAGCTGAACACTAGGTAAAACTAAATTTTTGGTGATGTTAATTTTTTCTGAATGTTATATTGATGCTTTTAATGAATATTGTTATATCCTTTTAATTACAGTAGCACTACAGAATGGAGCCAAGCTAGGGTCGTAAATCATAAACTTGAAGAAAATAATTCTGAGGACGATGAAGAAGCTGATGAAATAGAAGAAAAAACAGATCTACATAAGAATAGTAAGACACATTTGGGGAGAGTAAGACAAATATTTATTTTTCTTTCTTGACATTCATGTTGCATATCCACAGTATTCTGTGAGGAAGTTATGTTCTCTCCAACACAATAGGAATTTTTTGGCAGTAGAAAAGCAGGAATAAACAAAAGAGAAGACTGTGTTTTGAATAGGGTGAAGGCACAATAATAATTTTCCATAGTAGTTAATTTCCACAATAGCAATTGCTTTCTTCTGGTAAGTCTAGTGAGTTGTAGCTTATGGGCATCAGATTAGAGAAAGGATGTCCTTTCCCTCCATTTTTGTTCATTCAGTAATCATTTATGGAGGCCCTATGCCTGCTGCCTTTCCACAGAAGAAAGAAAGGTGAGGACCAGAAGATCTCAGATGCCCTATCTCAGCTAAAAGGCCTATGATCCAAATGAATTAAGTCATCAGTCTGCCTTAACAGAACTTACAGTCTTCTGGGGGAAACAACACAAAAATATAATAAAATAACTCAAGTGAACCATAGAATGTGATGTAAGCTTTAAAAAAAAATAGACCTAAATGCTATCCTGATTCTGAGAAAGGAAAGCTAATTTCTCAGATGAGAGAA
Source organism: Gymnobelideus leadbeateri (assembly GCA_011680675.1). Classification (NCBI taxonomy): domain Eukaryota; kingdom Metazoa; phylum Chordata; class Mammalia; order Diprotodontia; family Petauridae; genus Gymnobelideus; species Gymnobelideus leadbeateri. The sequence goes on from WOXC01009091.1 coordinate 2,960, forward strand.
GAGGATCAGCTTTTTATTAAGTACTTTTGTTGGTAGTGGAGCTTAATGTTAAAATTTAAGCAATGCTTTTTTCATTTTAATTGCTCCATAGGACAGAATCCATTTTGTAAGAATGGAAATTCAGCCGATGGGCCAACTGTCAAGTCAGGTAGGAAACACTTTTAAGTTTTTCCTGAGGTAGAGAGGGGAAGAGCTATGTGGAGCTTCTTTCTAATGTAAACCTAGGCCAAGTGCTCATGCCTGCCCTCTTCTGTCTTTGGGTCCAGGACTTGCTCCTTGCTGTCCTTAGTATCCTACTCGCGATTTTTCATTTTACCTAGTCTCCTTTTTCCCAGATCCTTTTGAATAGAGATGTAGATCTCTAACTTCTTCCTAGCCTAGTGCCTCTGAATAAGCATATAGCCCTTAATTATTTTTTCCCTTCCTTCTGTTATCCACAAGAAACATAGGAGTTGAAATAGGAAATAAAAGGGGAAATTTACAAGCCTTAAATCTAACCCTGCTCTTAATGAAATGTCTTTTTTAGCATCTCTCTCCTTCATTGAACTCTTCTTCTGCAACTTATAGCCCTTTTTTATATCTAGAGTTAGTTCCTGTCAGTTTCTATTTGATAAGGAAGCCAAGAAGAGTTTCTTCCTTGTTCTTTTCTTCTGAATATGAAATAGTCCTTTGAGTCTGCAGAGATTTAAGTAGGATTCATTTGTTATCTGAAAAAATTCCAGATGGTCAGTCTTCCATCTTTAGGCAGGAAAGCTAACAATATGCTTCCCATAGTCTCTCTTTAGAAAACTTTCCTGCTCCTCTGTAAAATTATCTTAGACTTGCCGTAAATCTTTTGTTAAAATTATAACTTTTATACATTCTTTGAAAATAAAGGAAATACATATATATATTTGTAATTTTAAATAAACTATTTAATTGTGAATGAGACATATAATTGAATTTCTCTTTTATTATAAATGGTAGTCACATCTTACAACCAAGGACGAGTGAATCCTTTTAAGGTAAGAATTTTTCAAGTGATGTATTTTCTGTAATTTAATAATGTTTGGAAGAAATGGCCAGACATGCTCAGAATTAAAGAACTGTTTGGGGAAGATCATTAAAAACTAACTGTAGCATATCATTTCACTTTTAAAGAGGACTATTTGGAACCTAAATGACAAACTATTTCTGATTTATTTATAAACAATATAAACAAAAGAAAATCCTTTTGAAAGTACTTTTGAGCCAGTCAGATATTGCAGATTTGGCTTTCTACAGGATTTTTTTTTGTTTATATTGCATATCAAAGTCAGTTTTTAATGACTAAATGGTTGTAAGAAAAAGAGAAAAACTAGTTCTCTTTGGCAGGAATTTTTTAGATTTGCTAATCTTCGGCATAGTCAATAGTAACAATTTTCAGTAGCCCTAAATAGTGCTTCATATGTAGTGATTTCGCCAGTTGGCCAAGTATTTACATTTGAAGGGAACGCATTTTTGAATTTAGACTTTGCCAGCTATTATTCATCAATTTTATTTCTAAAGGTGGGATTTACTAAAAGATTTTCATTGAAATTTGAAAGGAAAAGATTTGTTTTTTATGTGAAATTTTAAAAATGTATCTTATTTAGGTATCAGCCAGTTCAAAAGAATCAACTATTTCAGTAAATTCAACATCAAGTAATATTTTAGATAATATGAAGAAATTTTCCAAGAAATCTACTGTGCCAAATCGAACTGCAAATAAGGAAAAATCGCCAGTTTTAAAGCCTCTGATTCCAAAACCAAAGTCTAAGCAGGTATTATTTCCATTGCCATTTATTATTTGTGAACAGCAACATCTTATCTTTTGAACTTACTTTAAATTTGGCTAGTGATTCCAGCATCCTCCACTGATATCCAGCTCCAATACTTGATCATAATGTGGAGAAAATCCTGGACTTTTGAAATCTATATGATTAGAGTGCACACTCTGGCAGATTTAAACAAACTTGAATGTTTTATTTTAATTATGGGCCCAGCAACAAATTATCTTTTGTCTAATAACTAGTCAGAGGGGCTCATCACCAAAAAGTTCACCACAATGTGATAAATTTTTTTGATAACTTTGAGCCATACAAATTATCCATTTAAAGTGTAAAAGGGTTGTGATCTTCAGTGAAGGGTTTACCTATACTTATAGAGGTTGGAGATCATTTTTAGGTTTTTTTGTTTTTGTTTTATGGCGGATGATGGTGTACCCAAAAGCAATAAGAAACATATTTTCAGGGGACACTTTCTCATCTAGTCATGTGACACTCATAAGTAAAAAGACCACCATGAAGATCACATGTGTTGAAGAAAATGAAAGAAGCAGAGAAATTCTATGAAGAACTTGATAATAAACTCCAGCCTAAATCAACAAATACTTGATATCTGGTGACTTAAATAAAGTGGATGGGTGAATGACAAAAAGTATATTGGATAATAATTAGACTCAGGTTTGAGAAACTAGTGGTGAAAGGTTTCTAGATTATTCTTAAGCTTCATATATATCATACATGTTTTCAGAAGTCACTAGATGGTGCAAGCATTGAAAAACAACTTAAAAATAAAATTGGTTGTATTTTTTTATACAAGTAAGTAGCTTACTAGTTACTGTTCTTGAAACCATATCAGAATCAGCTGGCTCAGTATAATCAGACCATCAGCTTATCAAAGCAAAAGTCAAAATCAACATCAAATAAAATGAATAAAGAGACTGAATACAGTTACAGTAGCTATAAATGAAATTAACACCTAAAACTATCCAAAAAATAGCATAACTATCCTGCCTGTCTCTGCACAGCCTTTTTCTTTCTTCTACGTATTTTTAATTGATATTGTTTTCTTTTTTTGTTTCACTTTCATTACCCATTAACTCCCTTCTTCCACTATTCCTCCATCTCTCACATAGAAGCCCTCTCATAACCATGAATTCACCAAGTAAAACAAATTATCAGATTGTCTGTGTCTGTAAATTTATGTCTGTACCTTTGGCCCATAATCTTTCATCCAACAGATGAAGAATACTTCATCACTGGCCTTTTGAAGTCCTGATTGGTCACTGTATTGATTCAGAACTCCAAAGTCTCTCAGAGTTGTTTTCCTTTATGTTTTGGTAGTCTTCATGTAAATTGTTCTGGTTCTGCCCACTTCACTCTTCATCAGTTCATATAAGCGTTCCCAGGCTTCTCTTAAGCTGTTATATTTGTCATTTCTTACTGGCTAGTAGAATTCATTATATTCAGATAACACAGTTTGATTATCCATTCCCCAGTTGATGAGTAGCCACTTTATTTCCATATCTTTGCTACAATAAAAAAAAAAATCCTGATATAAATATTTTGTACATATAGATTTTATCCCTCATCTTTGATTTCTTTGTAGTGCTGAGTCCATATTGTTTTCCAGAACATTTGGAACAATTCAGAGCTCTACTAATAGTGTAGTAGTGTTCCTAGTTAATTATATAAGTTTTATTTATTTATTAAATGACTTATTTAACAAACTGGAGAATCTTCTTTTCCCATAAGCATTTGGTCATCTCTCTTTACTTCTCCCTGTTTTCCCTCACCCTTATTCTCCTAGATTAAAATAAACAACAGGGTTATTAGCTATACAATTTTATTAACAAAAACAATAAGACATGATTATTTACAGTGTATTTATTGGCTATAAGAAAACTCACAGCCAGAGTCATCTCTAACCATTGCTGCTGCTACAGACTTCTCAGTTCTGGAAATTCTCTTGCATTGGTTCTTTGATGATAGCAGCTAAACTCTATTTATAATGTGTCTTCAGAAGATAGATATTAAATTCAATTTCTCAGGAAAAAAAGCTCTCTAGATCTTTTTTTTTTCTTTTTGAAGGGGGGGGAGGGCAGGGCAATTGGGGTTAAGTGACTTGCCCAAGGTCACAGGGCTAGTAAAAGTGTCTGAGACCAGATTTGAACTCAGGTCTTCCTGACTCCAGGGCTGGTGCTCTATTCACTGTGCCACCTAGCTGCCCCGCTAGATCTTTTCTCTCTGAAACTCTCCAGAATGACATTTAAACTCTCAGTCTTTTTCTCGGTTTTTTTTTTTTGTTTTGTTTTTGTTTTTGTTTTTAATTTTGAGGACAATTGGGATTAAGTAACCTGCCCAAGGTCACATGGCTAGGTTTTTGTTTGTGTGTGCATTAAGTGTCTGAGGTTGGATCCGAACTCAGGTCCTTCTGACTCCAGGGCCAACGCTCTATTCACTGTGCCACCTAGCCGCCCCTAAACTCTCAGTCTTTTAAGATTCCTGTTCCTTCTTTAAAAGACAGTAACACTATTCATGATCCTTGTGGGAAACCCATTATAAATGGGTATTACATATTCCTCATGTTTAAAATTTTTTTAGTTGCCTGAAAAAGCTTTTGTAGTATATCTAATCAACTTTCATAGTATATGCAATACATTTATCATAAATGCAAAGCACCACTTCACAGGCTAAGTGCCTAAAATATATATAGAACATAAAATTATATATATATATATATATATGACAATTATACATTTCAGCAATGCATGCAAAGAAATAAACAATAGTGCAATATGAACAACAATAATAATGGTTAAATGTAACATTTGATTGATGGCATAGACTCACCACCAGTATTCCTGAACTCTTTTGCTTGTCTCTTTTTCCTAGAGGACTCTACAGTTGAAGTTCCAGACAGGAAAAGTACTATTTCTGTATTTGACCCTCGTCCCTTTTCTGACTCAAGTCCTCCTTAGTCCAAGGCAAAATTATAGAATTTCTGTGTACTCTTTACACAAGGAAGCCCCTCTATAGGTTCTCCCTGGTCTGTCTATTAAGAAAGATGGGCTTTAACATTCATGAGTTGCTGTTTAAGTTTATGAGCTGCTTTTCATTGTTCTTTTGAATTAAGGTGAAGTTTTCAGGTTCTGTCTCTGTATCTATAATATGAGTGTCTTGTATGCCTTCTTCACTTCATATTTTCTTTCCCAGTTGTTTTTTTGTTTGTTTCTTTTTGCTTTTTGGAGGAGGGAAGGCAGGGCAATTGGGATTAAGTGACTTGCCCAAGGTCACATGACTAGTAAGTGTTAAGTGTCTGAGCTTAGATTTGAACTCAGGTCCTCCTGACTCCAGGGCCTGTGCTCTATTCACTGCACCACCTAGCCTCCCCTTCTCCAGTTGTTAAACCTCATATTCACTCTTTTCTGTCTGGTTATCAAGTCTTTGTTTAGTTTCTTTAAATTTCTTCAATATTTTATAAATGCCAAATTTTTTCAATAAAGCTCTATCATGTTGCTTCAGTTCTTAATAACCATTTAGTCTCCATACCATTGTTTGTTTCTTGATACTGATTCTGTGGAAATCAGTTTCCTCTGAACCAAGTGATATTCTCCTCTCAAATATACTTGATATTTTTATGACCATCTCATTCACATTTATAGTAGTGTTTTTTTCCTGTGCATCAGATATGCCTTTTGACATCTGTGTGGTGCAGGGGGTAGAGCTCTGGATCTGGAACAGAAAGACCTGAGTTCATAGACTCAGACCCCGTGGGTGCTGTGTGATCTTGGGCTTCATCGCCTGCTGCCTCAGTTTCCTCTTCTATAAAACATCTACCTCCCAGGGTTGTTGTGAGGATAAAATGAGAGAATATTTGTAAAACTCTTTCTTTATGTGTTACAGAAATGGTGGCTCTGATTTTGGATACCTTGAATCGGGGAGTGGATGGCTTTTCTATAGGAAGCTCTTAATTCCCTTCCCAGTTTCAAGTCTCTCTCCTTTCAATCTATGTTCCACACGGCTGCCGGTGATTTTCATGTGCAGGTCACATAACAGTCAGCCAAGTCATCCCTGTGCTCAGTAAATTTCACAGGCTCCCTGTTACGTCCAGGATCAAATATGAGCTCTTTTGGCACTTTAAATCTTCGAGAAGGCTGTAAAGGCAGCAAGAGGTCAGGTTTTCAAAGATTACTTCCTCTGCCCGCCATGGTGTACCCTTCGATCTAGCCCCCTGGCCTAATGGCTGCTTCTGAACTGGATGCCCCAGCTCTTTTGTACTGACTGCCTCTCTCGCTTGGAGTGTTCCCCCTTCTCACCTCCCTTTCCCTGCCTCCCACAGTGTTTGTTCCTCTCTTCTCAGGTGATGTTTCTTTTCCTCTTTATAGACCTCGTCTGCACGGGCTCTTCTGCATGTTGTGCCTCCCATTAAAGCATGAGCTACTTGGGAGCAGTCACTTTTTTGCTTTTCTTATCCTCAGTGCTTAGCACAGTGCCAGGCATATAGTAGGTGCTTAATAAATGCTTGTTGATTGACGAGTGGCTGTATCAAGTTGTAATCGTACTGATGATAAAGTTGTGCTTACTCTTTTTGAAGTGTGGAATGGACTTGATTCTTCATTCTTGGACTGATTTTTGCACAGCAACATGTCATGCCCTTTCCTCATGGCTTCATTACTCATCTTCATCAAGTCCATTGCTGTAATAGAAGATTCTCCTTCTTTGTCATGCATGTAATGTCCTGGTATTGATTTTGTCTTAGACTGTATGACTTTCACTTGAGCTTTCGTTTTTACAAATCAGTTGATTCTCTTTGTGGTTCTTTCTATAAGTTCTCTCTAAGTTTTCATCTTTAAATCTTTGTTATCCGTGTGATTCTCTTGATATGCTTCTTTAGCCCACGTTTGAAAAGAGGTTTTAGAGCTGCTCCAAGATGATTTTTCTAGAACTGAGTTTACTTAGTATAATCTCAGTCCATTGTGCCACTATTTTTTACCTTTTTCTATTTACTGCTTACAAGTCAAATGTTTTTTGTGTTGCGTTTGCTAAATGTTCCTTTGGCCCAAGCCATTCTTGTAGTTTTCTGCACACTTAGGTCATTTAAATTGTTTGTTCTTTTAGGTTGTCTCACTCCTTTTTCTATCAGTCTTACTAGTAGTCCCACATCTCTTAGCACGCATTTGTATAGTGATTCTTCTTTGTGATGAATAGTATTGTTGAACCTAGTAGAATGCCACCTCATCACTCAGACTAGTTTAGTAGTAGTGTCACTGGCTTTTTCTAAAATTCCTGATCTGGTTTCAGATGTTTCTGCTCTTTGATAACTCAGTGAATGAGATACTTCTAGACATCACTAGGTACTATACTGATAATAAAGGCTAAGGGAAAGGAAGTAAGCTGAACCTTGGAAAAAGCTGGACATTTCTACTTAATAATCACCTTCATACAAATAGGCACACTTAGAAATGTGACAGAACATCAGGGATTTTTGTTTATTTGTTTGATAGCAAAATGAAGCTTTATGCTATTGTCAGGTCTATCTGCTTTCAAGAAGTCTCAGTTGTTTGTGCCCTGAGGACCAGCTAGAATGCAAGTACCAGTACATAGTAGTACTACAGAAGAAAAAGAAAATTACTGCCCTGGAGCAGAAAATTCTAGAGTACCTCATGACTCTTATCCCTGATAAAAAGAGCAACTGGAGAAAAGCTCACCTGATGGAGCTTTTTATTACCCAAAACATGCTAGGGAGCACAGAATGGGGCAAAAGCACCGAAATTCAGAAGGAATCTGTATTTTGTTTGTTTTTAAAATCCTAGCTCCTTTGAAACATTTTTATTGATGCTTTTTGTTCTTTAAACCCCCATTCACTTCCCAATAATCCTGATATCATAGAACTCTCACTTGGAGCAAAGAAAAATAATTAAAATGAGGCGACACAAAGGACAGCATTTGGTAGCATATGCAAATTATATATCTATAGTCTACCACCTCCCTACTAAGGAGAAAAAAAGTATATTTCAATATCAGACCAATGGAACCATAAGGAGTTACTGCATTTTATTTAACTTCTGACATGTTTAGTGGTGTTTGTGTGTATGTAGCCATGTATACTGTTCTCTTGGTTAAAATTTTCTTTAAATTCCTCACATTTGTCACTTCTTTTCCCTCTCCTCCACTTCCCTCCCTTCCTCTTGCCTCTTTTCTCCATGTTTGCAAAACTAACACGTTGGCCAAATCTTACATTGTTCTATACCCATTGTCTCCAAGCTCTGCAAAGAAGGTAATGGTATTACAATTTCTCATGTAGTATAATAGCTTTTCTTATGTAATTCTAAATTACTTTGCAGAACAACTGGACCAATTGACAGTTCCACTGAGAGTTTATTTAGTGGATCTGACTTGCTATATAGATTCTCGAGCATTAACTTTTTTTTGTCTTTTATCATTTTTGACAGTTTGATAGGGATAAGGGGAAAATTTTAGTTTTTATTTCTTCTCTTAGTAATTTGGAAAATTCTTTCATATTTTAAAAAATTTAACAATTTTTACTGTTATCTTTTGTTTTTACATCAATTTTCTTTAAATATATCTCAGTATATCCTATCACTACCCAAAGAACCATCCCTTATAGCAAAGAGAAGTTAATATATATGTATGTATATGTGTATGTGTTTATACACACATATATATGTGTATATATACATATTTATGTGTATAAATTATAGTTGAGAGACATCAACTGAGTCCAGCAATGCCCATCCATCAGTCAGTAATATTTATTCAGTGCCTATTGAATACCACACACTGTGCTGAGTATTGAGGAAACAAAGGTAGGCAAAACCAGTCTTTGTCCTCAAGGAACTTACAGGGTAAATATGAGTTATGTACAGTAGGAAGAAGGTAATCTCAGAGAAGAAAACATTAGCGGCTTGGGGGAGAGGGCAGGAGGTGCACACTGCCCCACCCCCAGTTATCCTGCTGAAACTGGGATTTAAATTGAGTCTTTTTTTCTATCTTTTAATATTTTTCAATTAATAAACTTTTTTCCCCTTCTTCCTTTGGCTAGTCTCACCCCTTCCCCCCCAAAATGGGGGGGGGGGGAAACTCCAGTAACAAGTGTGCATGGAAAAGCAAAACAAAGCCCCAAGTTGGGCCGGCCCCAAAATGGGTCTCAGTTGCTGTATGTATGGAGTCCTGCATTCTTCATTATTGTATTCTTCATTATTCTTTTGGAAATAGTTTGTCTTTGAACAGAATATATAATCAGACTCTTATTAGGTGTTTGATTTAGATTCTTACCTTCTCCCTTCCTGACAACTCCTTTTTTAATCCAACTGTATTGGTTTTGTTTGTGTTAAAAAAATCTCTTTATGATCTCTTTTTCCCTTTGGTCATGAAGAAAAAAATAGGAAAATATCAAACTATTTAATAATGGAATATATAGCTGTAGAGTGAAATTATAACAAGAGTACAGTAAGAAAGTGTTGTAAATCATCTTAGGGAGAGAGTCTTGTATTGTACATATTCAAAACCAGATCACATTTTTATATCTTGAGGATTTATGATTGTTTAATCAGTTTGCTTTTCTAACACTTACGAACCTTATTAAAAATCTAGGAAGAGAGGAATTGAGAGCCCCAAATCTCCTGTTTGTGCCCTGGGCAAGCAAGGCTGGAATGCTTGGGGTGTCTTGCTATGCCTTGCTAGTATGAGGGGACTAAGTTCTGGGAGTCAAAGAATTATTAGTGAGAATTATTTGAGTGTGATTTTAATATAGTTTAAATGCTATTTTCATATATACTTGTGATATGTAAAATCGTTAACTTTTATGAGATGTGACAATTTCTGTATTTCTTTTATAGGTACCAGCAACAAATTTTTTTCAGGCCTGTACCTCTCAAACAGATAAAATAGTGGAAGAGAAAGAAAATCCTGAAAATTCATTATCTGAAAGTCCTGCTATGTCTGCTCAAAATATTGAAAACGAAAGGTCAAATTACATAAGATTTTATTGCCTTCTCAGTATAGTTCAGTATAGTTTTTTAAGCTTTAGTATATAAAATTTATTTAAACTATATAATTTAAAATGACATGGGTAAAATTATATTTTATCTTTCAGATGGAGAAGGGTATCAAACTGATTTTACCCTTCTGTTAAGGTTTCTATTCATAAAGGTCTGACTGTACTTTGAAAAAAAATCGCAATTTAACTCTGGAATTATGTATCTTTTATATTAACTGGATCTCAAAAAACTTTTTAGTCTCTTTCTAGAATTGTAGCTGTAGGATCCAGTGATCCTTGATATGACCAAACATTGTGGATGTAGTTAGAGGGTATTTGATAATTATTGTTTTTCTTTAAGATTATGGTTCAAAGAAAAAGACAGTATGAGCAGTAAATTGCAGTAACTAATTCTGCCATATTTTCCTCCCTACTTTGGTCAGAATATAAATGTAATAACCTTTTAAAGTTTAGGAGATACTTTCAAAATAAATTTTTAATTTTAGTTTTAATCTCAGCAAATATGACTAGGCAAAGAACAAAACTACCAACAAACCCATATTTACACTTTGATAAAAGAAAAAATAAACTTGAATAAAATAACAAAAACTTTTTAAAAATAACAATAACTTTAAGCTAGTTTCATTTTCCACCAATTTTTTAAAGAAGTATTTATTTATTTATTTATTTATTTATTTATTTATTTTTAAAGCAATTGGGGTTAAGTAACTTGCTCAAGGTTACACGGCTAGTCATTTGATTTATGCGTGGGGGCTCATTTTCTGAGGCCGGATCTGATCTCGGGTCATCCCAACTCCAAGGCCAGCGCTCTTACTCACTGCGCCACCTAGCCGCCCCTTTAGGGCAATTGGGGTTAAGTAACTTGCCCAAGGTTACACGGCTAGGTTTTTGTTTGTGTGGATTAAGTGTCTGAGGTGGGATCCGAACTCAGGTCCTTCTGACTCCAGGGCTGGCGGTCTATTCACTGCGCCACCTAGCCGCCCCTTTAGGGCAATTGGGGTTAAGTAACTTGCCCAAGGTTACACGGCTAGGTTTTTGTTTGTGCGGATTAAGTGTCGGAGGCCGGCTCCGAACTCAGGGCCTTCTGATTCCAGGGCCCGCGCTCTATTCACTGTGCCACCTAGCCGCCCCAGTATTTATTTTTCTACTTTTCTTGGGTATGAGTATAAATAAGAGATACATCTTACTTAGCATAATTTTTTCAAAAATTTACTTGGAACTAGGGTTTCTATATTTAGATCTTAGAGATAATCTATTAGTCTATCCCTTTCCATTTTACAGATGATGAAACAATGTCAGAGAAGTTAAGTAACTTGTTCAAGAATGATTTTTCAGGGGCGGCTAGGTGGCACAGTGAGTAGAGCGTCGGCCCTGGAGTCAGAAGGACCTGAGTTCGGATCCGGCCTTAGGTACTTAACACACACACAAACAAAAAAAACCTAGCAGTGTGACCTTGGGCAAGTTACTTAACCTCAATTGCCCTCCAAAAAAAAAAAAGATTTTTCATCTATAATTTATATAACTCCTTAGTACATTAGGTTAAGCAATGGACAGTAAACTTTTAGAAGCTTTTAATTCTCATTGCAATTGTGCCATCATTTTCTTGATCTGAACTTGTTCTTACAACTCTCTATGTGCCCAAGTCTTTTCTAACAGAGTATTAATCCTGTCATATATGGCAAGTAATAATTAAATCTACACCTAATAAAATGTTTACTGCCTCTGCTTTAGCAAAGTACAAATATAGATATTATTGTTAAAGTGTAAAACATCAAAGAAAAATACCAAAGGAAAATTCTTATAAAAAGCACAATAGGAGAAAAATCACTTGAAGTAAAAATTAGCAAAGTTAAAGAGTTAATTTATTTAAAGTAATACATATAGAAAAAGAAACAATGCAGGATATTCCAAGATACATCTGTAAATGGAAAAATGATATTATTTTTTTTTTTTTGCTTTTTGAGGGCAATTGGGGTTAAGTAACTTGCCCAAGGTCACACGGCTAGGTTTTTGTTTGTGTGTGCATTAAGTGTCTGAGGCCGGATCCGAACTCAGGTCCTTCTGACTCCAGGGCCGACACTCTACTCACTGCGCCACCTAGCCGCCCCGATATTTTATTTTTAAAAAGTAAGAATTGACACTTGGAAGAAAATCGCAAGAATAAAAGATCTTGAAAATAATAAAAACAATAATAGGAGCAAGGATTTAAACATGTTTAATAAAAAGATTGAGATGAAATAATTATTAGAATGATGAATATAGAATAGAATAGGAAACCTCAAAACATCCACAGAAGCAACTAACAACCTACTACAGCAGAAGACAAAATTGCAGACAAAACAGATCATTTGGAAAAACAAACTTAGAAAATAGCTGAATTATCCAAACAATTGGAATACAGTTATAGGTGCAGACATGGAATGATAGACAGCAACCTCAGAATTACTGACATCTTAGAAAATTTAGAAAAACAAAAGAATATCAATTATATATGGTACAGTAAGTAATCACAATAAACTTCCCAGAATTAACAAAAAGAAGTAATATTATACAATTAAAATCTTTAGAACCATTTCAAGAAAGAATCCAAAATACAACTCTCCTAGACATTTTAATTAAACTCCAGCACTGTAATAATAAGAAATAAATTCTACAAGTTGCTAGGAAGATGTTGAAAATTTTTTAAGACTAGAAAATTAAGAGGGTGAAAGATCAGGTCAGAAAATTTCAAATTTAAAAGGCTAACCTCCATAATTATTCACATAAGACTAAGGAATTTTGACTACAGTCATTTCATTAAGTATGGGTTAATAGCCGTTCTTAAGAATACTATATTCCCTTTGTATAGAATAATTGGAAAAAAAATGACAAACCTAGTAACTAACACCAGACTTGCCCTCTAAAGAGAAAAAAATTACAGACTGAATTAGGAAAGAAAATCCAACGGAAGTTTATTTGCAAGAGACACAGTTAATCCAGAAATATTTATAAATTCAGATTGAAAGGCTAGCCTAAAATTTACTCTGAAGGAGGAGAAGCACTGAAGTATTTAAAGAAGTATGAATAGGAACTGGACAAGTGATTTCACTGTAAAGAGATCCCCCAAGTGAAAAAACTCCTTTTACCAATGTAAGCAGGCACCTACTATACAACTTAGCATTTTAAGGAGGGACTCTAGTAGGCTAGAGCACTGAGAATTAAGTCACTAAACTAGGAACCCACAGCTAGTATGTGTCAGAGTAGTGCCTGAACCCAGGTCTTTCTGGCTCTCAGTCCTACTCGTTCTTCACTATGCCATACTGTGCCCCAGCCAGCTTTAAATGACTATAAAAGATACAAATATTGACAAAGTTCTAGATTAGCCCTTGCAATGATGAGATCAGAGGTCCACTTATATGTGTATATGTATATTCATATTAATTATGAGACATATTCCTCACATATTTATCAAAAAAGACACCACCTCAGCCTTGCCAGAAAAATCTGAAAAAAAAAATCAGTGATAGTAGATTTTAATGTATTACTGTCAGATTTTATAAGCCTAATAAAAAGATAATAAAGCCATTACAGAACTAAATAGCCCTAAACGTGTGTGTGTGTGTGTGTGTGTGTGTGTGTGTGTGACTAGAAGATTCAGTGGTATAAAGAGATGTTCTGGATTTCAAAATATATTTTAAAACAATTATTTAAAAAACTGACCAGTATGGGATAAAATAAGGCAATAAAATATAATGAAAAATTTAGAAATAAAGACCCAAATACATAAGAACTTAGGGGGTTTTGTTATTGTTGTTTTGTTTTTTAAATATATAACTCCAACTTAAAGTCTGAATAGCTTTATGACCAAAAAAAAAATGAGTTTGGAACCATACACTGTACTCTACTTTGACAAATTTTTAACTAGATCAGTAATCAGATATTTTAAAAATCATTTTTTTAAAAGAGGAAGAAGTAATACTATATTTGTTTCAACTATGGAAAGGAGAAACCAAACAGATGGAAGAAATTATTGGAAGATATTCACTGGGTTTAATTTTACAAAATTAAAAAGATCTATATAGCACAGAACAGTACTTCTGTAATTAAAAGACATATTGGGGTGGGGGGGGCGCGGCTAGGTGGCACAGTGAATAGAGCACCAGCTCTAGAGCTAGGAGGACTTGAGTTCAAGTTCATCCCCAGACACTTACCACAAAACTAGCTGTGTGACCTTGGGCAAGTCCCCAATTGCCCTACTTTATTTCCCTCCTCCAAAAAGCAAAAAGAGAGAGAGAGAGATTGGGAAAATATTTGCAAAAATGTCATAAAGATTCAACATTCCAGAAGCTCTAAGGACCTAATATATACATGGTTTGGGGTTGTTTTTGTTTTAACTAGATCTGGAATTTCATGGGTATAGGGAACTTTTAATGAAAAAACTCCCTCTACCAATGCAGATAATAAAATGCTCCACAACCGTAACCTTAGAGTTGCCAATTTATCTGTTAGAGACAATTTTTGAAGGAAATACGTGAAAAGACACACGTATTCCCCAGATTTATGTTAATCTAGGCAATCTTAAGCTATAACATATCTGCTAAAATGGAAAATGGAGGAAAACTCCTATGAACCAATATACTATTATCAAATAATATGATATTTGTAAAGTTCTTTGCGCAGTGCCAAACACATAGCAGTTATTGTAGAAGTACTTATTCCCTTTCTCCTCCCCTACACTTCATTGTTATTTAGTGCTAAGGAGAAATAGGTGCACAATTACATTGGAGGTTTTGGAAAGCAATTATGCAAAACATACAGTGAGAACCATAGAACTTTAACTCAGCAATTCAGTTGGTAGGAATTCATCTTAAAACAGCAGCAATCTACAAAAATATTAATAGTTATTTCATTGGCTATAATAAAAACTTTGAAACAGCCAGTATGTTCTAATACATAGAAAGTGGCTGAGTGAATTATGGTATAAATATAATGAAATCCTATGTTGCTATAAAATAATGAGGAAAATATGAAGAATACAAGGAAATATAGGAAGACATATATGAAGTAAACGGGTAGGACCAGAATAGTGTATACATATTAATTACTCCTCTGGTTTTTTGGTTGTTTTTTTTTTTCTTTTTGGAGGGCAATTGGGGTTAAGTAACTTGCCCAAGGTCACACGGCTAGGTTTTTGTTTGTGTGTGCATTAAGTGTCTGAGGCTGGATCCGAACTCGGGTCCTTCTGACTCCAGGGCCGACACTCTACTCACTGCGCCACCTAGCCACCTCCGGGTTGTTTTTTTTGTTTTTTTTTTTAACAAAAGGTTGCAAAACCTGAGCCCGATTTGGAAAGATACAGCAAATTGTTTGGCTTTCTTTGGTTTTCCTTTGGTTTGTTCAGATTTGCTTTATTGAATGCTAATGTTTTTATATAAGACTTTGTTTTTGTAGGGGATTTTGGTTGATGTATATTAAATTTATGTTTTTAAATTAAACATAGAATAGTAATAGTAACAATGAAAAAATGATTGTTCTGAAATAGTCATCAAAAGAGAAAAGGCCATATGGTCATGTTATTCCCTTAGATTTAAGTTGTTAAAGAAATGAAATCCAGTACATAAAGGCAAGAAATTAACAAGATTTCTTTTTTTCTTAAAATTTTTTTAAACATAAAGTGGTAGCAAGAAGGACTTGGGAACATTATAATCAGAAAAGAAAATTGGCCTTACCTAAGGTTTATTCTTTCTGAATTTAACACTAATGCATGTTTAATTCATAGATGTTGCTGAGAAAGTGAAAAGTTACCTACTTAACCTTTTTTCCTTTTTTACTTCATTATATAAAGTTATGTTTGCTTATTTGTGTTTGTATTACCAAGATAATTTTAAGTAATTTATTCTGGACTGTTAGCCCAGATAATTTTGGATCATTTACAGATTGTATAGAATTAATAGTTAATTACCAATTTGAAAAATGACCAGGGGGAAAAACACCCTTCAGTTATGAAAAAATAAAGGTATCATGTGGCTTCAAATATGAAGATAATTTTCTAAGTATGATTAGCAGTTGAAATAGCTCTTTTGCTGTAACTCTTTTAGGTCAAAGACTGGATTCCAGATGTGGCTAGAAGAAAACAGAAATGATATTTTGGCTGATCATCCTGATTTATCAGAGGAACCAGATATAATAAAAGAGGGAATGCATAGATTCAGAATGTTGTCAGATGAAGAAAGGAAGGTAAGAAAAACTGTAGAGAAAATTTGAGAGGTTTTAAAAATTCATTAGGTATTTGGGAATTTAATTCTATAGAATTCTATAGAAGGACAGGAAATGAACCTTCACAAACTTTTTAAAATTTTACTTTACATATGCAAGTGCAAACACTTGTGTGTGTGTGTGTGTGTGTGTGTGTGTGTTGTTCTAAGGGCTGATTTTATTAATGTAAATTACTCCCCCTTTAGAAACTACTTGTACCAACACAGATGGTCAGTTGTTCAAGCCATTATACTATAAACCATAAATATCCAGTCATGCTTTTGAATAGCATTAGTTTTCATTTAACCTTTTTTTTTTGTTTGTTTTTTAAGGCATGGGCCAACAAGGCCAAAGGAGCTACAAAAGAACCTGAAACCAAAAAGCGAAAAGAGCCCAGCAGTGATAATACAAAACAGAGAGAACAAGGAAATCCAAAGGAGAATCTGAATTTGTCAAAAAAACGAAAACCCCTAGATATCTCTACCAACCAGAAACTATCAGCTTTTGTGTTTAAGAAAGACTAACATAAAAAATAAACTGGCTTTAAAAAACTAATGTTTTTTTCATTAGCAGCTTTGATTATGTTTTAGCTAAGCTACATGTGTTTAAGTGTTTGCAGATAGTGACTAGTAAGCCCTGTCCTTTTAAAATACTGTGATTCTATCTGTACTTTTTCTTTCATTTGTAAAAAAAAAAGTTCCTATTTACAGTTTGCTTTGTCCAAAGGTGGAGAGCCATTTAGGACCATTTATGACAATTGACATTGACTAATATAAATAGAATAAACCAATCTTTACCCAACTAGAAATTAGTTCTAACTTGTTTTTCTGCCTTTTAAAGTTATTAAAGTCTAAATATCTCAGAATTGCCCTCTAGCAAACTGTTTTTTCTAATCACAAATAACAGGTATCACAGATCAATACAGATTTGACATTCGACCTACTAAGTCCTCTTTCAAAATATGTTGACATAAAATGGCTTTCTTCATTTGTCCAGGGCTTATCTGACCATTTTCTTTTCCTTTCTTTCTGTGTGTGTGTGTGTGGAGGGACTGGTTTTTTATTTCAAAAGACATTTTGTCAATTTTCAGTATCAAAACACTTGCACTATTGGTTCCTCTTTCTCCAGATTGGCTCCCAAATAGACCACACCAAAGGAGAGTACATTTAAGCCAATAAGATGCAGGATGCAAACCTAACAGACCTCACAGAAACCTCTCCAATAAAAAAAAAAGTTTAAAAAGATCAGCACACTGCTAGCCCATGGACTGCAGACAGAGAGCACTCATAGCCAGATTGGGGTGATGGAGTGGGGTGGGGTGGGGATGGTCCTGGTGCTCCCCACCCAAGAAAAATAAAGCGTCAAAAATAATATATATATAAAATTAAAAATAACTTTTGTACAGAAGCTATTCAAGACTTCTCCAGCACTGGGTGATACAAAGCACAACGAGATGGCACTTTTAGAGGCAGCAGCTTCAGACCCAGGAATGGGTAATGAGATGAATTTCACTTGGCTAATCAGTGGCAAAAAACATTTTTCAAAGAAATGTATAGGAGTAGGAGTAGACACCCCAACTTTTGGGGCACATGATCCATTCTTCGAGTGAATGAGGAGAGGGAAGACAATTTGGTCTCAGGCCTCCTCAGTGTAATTTGCTTGTTTGCCACTGATGCAAATGTTTAAAAGAGAGAGAGAGAAAAGAAAAAAAACACCCCAAGATACCTTAAAGCTGAAAACCTGAACAGCACTGCTTTTTGGCAAACTCCTGGAATGACCTTTCTGTTAGGCTGGTGCTTGGTACAGAACACTGAGGTTTCCCTTAGTGTAGTCTTTTCTTGAACTATGTTCAGCTCTTAGTAGGGCAGGCTAACACCTCTTTCTCCCTCTTCTATGAGAAGGGGCATTGTTTAGGTAGAAAGATTTACCGTTCGAAAGAAATAAAAGTGATTAGATGCAGCTGAGAAGCTGGGGAATTCTGTGGAATGTCTTACAAATGTTTGCTACAACAACAAAGGTAATTACAAAATTATACATCATACAACATGCTTTAAAAGACACTATTGCATTGTGCTCATGTTCTCTTAAATGTTGTTCCCCAAAGTGCTCAGCCCTTAGTCCATCTGGGATCTCTAGGGGAGAGTTGGAGGTCGGGGTGGGGTGGGGAGAGGGTAAGCAAGGACCCAGAGAAGAAAGCGGCTTTCAGGTAAAGGTCAGCTTCAGGCAGGCTGGCCTCCAGCGAATTCAGAGTCAGTGGAAGGTGCAGTGACAGGGTGGGGCTGGGGGGATGGGGTTTCTACATCTCATTCAGGTCAAGCAGAGTCTGGTCCAGCATCCTTTGTTGCATTTCAGTTTATCTTCTAAGTCATCAACTGTCTTTTCCAGCTTGGCTACAGATCTCTCAGCAAACTCAGCACGCGTCTCTGCCTCCTTGAGTTTATCAGTAAGAACCTTTATCTCCTCCTCATATTTATCTTCTTTCTGAGAATACTTTTCTTCAGTAGCATTCAGACACTGGGTTCTGGTCCATCAGTCTGATCTGCCCATCCATCTCCCGGCAACGGGACTCAGCCAGCTCTGCCCGCTCCTCTGTGGGCTCCAAGTGCCCCTCAATATTACCAACTTGCAGGACCCTCCTCGTACTTCCCGGCTGCTACCTCTGCCATGTGTTGGGCCTCTTTCAGCTGGATTTCTTGCAGCTCCATCTCTTCATCTTTCAAGGCCTGATTTTCCATGACCATACCCTTCTCACTCTGATCAGCTGCCTCCTCTGCCTCCTCTAGTTTCTGCAGAGCTGTTGCCAGGTGCTCCTGAGCATGGTCTAGCTCCTTCTCAACAGCTGGACCCAACGGTTCAAGGAAGCCACCTCAGCCTCAGCCTGTTCCAGGGCCCGTTTCTCTCCCTCCACCCCTTGCTGGAGATGCTTGGCCCTTTCCTCGGCATCACTGGCCTGCTGCTGCAGAACCTGAAGCTTGCACTTCGCTGCCTCGAAGGTGGTGATACCAACCATGGTGCCTGTCCCGACCAGCTCCCGCTCTGGCTGCTGCCTCCTCCTCTCAGTTCTGCTGCCGCTTCTCCTATCTGACCATTTTCAAAGAGACACTGTTGTGAAGATGGATGTTTTATGTATATAAGTCTTTTGTCAATTGTCTTTAAGAAATTTCTTAATGTTTTTTTTTTTTTTTGGAGGGCAGTTGGGGTTAAGTGACTTGCTAGGTCACAGGCTAATT
This sequence comes from Gymnobelideus leadbeateri, assembly GCA_011680675.1. Taxonomy (NCBI): domain Eukaryota; kingdom Metazoa; phylum Chordata; class Mammalia; order Diprotodontia; family Petauridae; genus Gymnobelideus; species Gymnobelideus leadbeateri. Next base: position 22,228 of record WOXC01009091.1, read on the forward strand.
TTTGTGTTATCTGAGGCCAAATTTGAACTCAGGTCCTCCTGACTCCAGGGCCAGTGCTCTATTCACTGTGTCACCTATCTGCCCCATGTCTAACTTTTTATGGTTTGTTTTTATAGCTTGTTTAAAATAATAAAACAGTATTTCTATGATTAACTTAGTATCCTCTTTCTTATTTTCGTGACTAAAATTTACTAGAAGTTAAATTTATTTTTACTACCTTAATTCTCTTTTTTCTTAGACTTTTGAACATTAAACAGCTATGGGGGAGAGGGGATTTTTTAGTGATAATGCTTTGACAGCACTGCAGTCCAGAGCATAATTTTCTTTTGGGCAGCTTGATCATAGATTCTCCCAGTCAATCAACATTAAGCTCCTTCTGTGTGCCATACACTCTGATAAGGCTGAGAATAGTTGAATAAGCATGAACTAAATTTATATAGGATTATAGATTTAGAGCTCCAAGGGATCGTTTTATAGATGAAGAAACTGAGGACCAGAGATGTTGACTTTGTTGCCTGAGGTTCATAAGTAGTGATAGAGGCAGAATCCAAAGCCAGGTCCTCTGCTTCCTAACCCTCTATGCTGGTTGGCATTGAATTCAAATAAAAGTTAATTCCTACAGGCCACCTATTGGCTTAGAAAACCACAGGTTCACATTAGCCATGTGGAGCACTTATTCTCTTAAAGCATTTCCCAGTCGCCTTCTTACCTGCTCTGGCCTCACTCAGGAGCTTGCACCTGTGGACTCCGAGTTTCATGCCTCTGCAGTAACCCCAGCACTTTTTATTTTTTTACTTCCCCCCCGCCAAGTTCTTTTCCTTAAAAAAAATTAATTTAATTTTAGTTTCCAAATTCACTTCCATATTGTCCTTTCTCTCCCCTCTCCCCAAGACGGCATGGGATCTGATATAGGCTCTACATATACATTCATGTTAAACATTCTCACATTAGTCATATTGTAAAGAAGAATTAAAACCAATGGGAGGAACCATGAGAAAGAAGAAACCAAACAAAGCCGATAGTATGCTTCCCTCTGCTTTCAGACTCCATAGTTCTTTCTTTGGATGTGGATGGCATTTTCCATCATGAGTCTTTCAGAATTGTCTTAGATCCTTGCATTGCTAAGAAGAGATAAGTCTATAAAAGTTACTCACACAATGTTGCTGTTACTGTGCACAATGTTTGGCTCCCTTCAGTCAGTATCAGTTCATAGAAACCTCAGGTTTTTCTGAAGCCCACCTGCTCATCATTTCTTGTGGACATTTCCATTACAGTCATATACCACAGTTTGTTCAGCCATTCCCCAATTGATGGGCATCCCCTTGATTTCTGATTCTTGGCCACCACAAAAAGGGCCAATAGTGCTTTTCTCAGCAGAATCACTGAAGGCTATGTAATCACAGCAGTTAAAAAGGTGATTAGAGTGGTTTGTTTTTCTTTTTACTCTCAGCCACATGAATTTTGTTGTTGTCCGTGACTGAATCCATTTTATAATTTGCTTCATTTTGATTGGTTAATTCAGTCCATTAATGTGTAAGACAATAGTTGCTAGGTTTGATTTTTCCTGCATTATCCCTGTTATGTTATTTTTTCCCATTTTATCAGCAAAAGGTACCTGTTTCATTTTTAAAAATCTAATCTTGGGGCACCTAGGTGGCACAGTGAATAGAGCACCAGCCCTAGAGTCAAAATGACCTGAGTTCAAATCCTGCCTCAGACACTTAACACTTACTAGCTGTGTGACCTTGGGCAAGTCACTTAACCCCAATTGCCCTACTTTCTCCTCTCCAAAAAGCAAAAAAAAGAAAAAAAGAGAGAGAGAGAATGATTAAAAAATCTAATCTTATTCTCTGCATTAGCAACTAGCCATTTCCCTACCCCTTCTATCTCAAAAACCACACATAAGGCTTATCCCACTTTGCAGCACCACACATCAGTTTCAAGCTTTTATTTTTACTTGATATGATCATTGTTCATCATTGGTAACTTTTTAGATATAATTCCAAATTACTTTCCAGAGTGGTTAGACCAATTCATAGCTACAAATGTGCATTGGTCTGAAAGTCTTCCAACAGTTGCCATTTTCCTTTTTTTTTTCCTCTTTTGCTAATTCAGTGGTTGAGAGATAGGACATCAGAGTTCTTTTAATTTGCATTTCTCTTTCTATTAGTGATTTGGAGAATTTTTTTTTCATATAGAGTTGATGTTGACAGTTTGCATGTCTTTTATGCCCATATGCTTTGACCATTTATCTTTTATTATTTTATCATTTCTTTTTTGGGGAACGACTCATTTGTATCAATTCCCTATACAACTTGGGTACCAGAACTTTATCAGAGAAGTTTGTTGCAAAGATTTTTTTTTCCTAGTTAACTGTTTCCCTTCTAATTTTAATTGCATTGATTTTGTTTGATTAAAATTTTTACAATTTTATATAATCAAAATTGTCGATTTTAGCCATCTGTAATCCTGTCTGTCCCTTGTTTGGGCAAGACCATAATTGTGATAGTATCTCCTTGCTTCTATAAGTTTTTTATGGTATGACCTTTTATATCTAGGTTATGAATACATTTGGATCTTATAATAGTATATGGGGTGAGGTATTGGTCCAAAACTAATTATATTAGGGGCAGCTCTTCCCCTTGCTGTGTATTTGTGTGGGTGATTCAGTTTTTCTTGGTATTGACCTAGGAGCCCGGGGTTCCTGCACTAATTTCTACCACCTGGATATGTATACATTAAGAGCCTGGTAGGTTTTAGGTCTCCTTGGATCTTTGAGGTTATTTCCCCTTGAGATTTTTGACTTTTTTTCCCGCCACATGAATTTTATTGTATTATTTCTGGCTATATCATGGTTCAGTAAGTTAGAGGCTTTCAATTTGTTGTTGTGGTTTAATTACTTCTAATTCTTCATGCCAATACCATCCATGGGGTTTTCTTGGTAAAGATACTGGAGTGCTTTGCCATTTCCTTCTCCAGTGGATTAAGGCAGAAGCTAAGTAACTTGCCCAGGGTCACACAATTAGTAAGTGTCTGAGGCCAGATTTGAACTCAGGTCTTCCTGATTACAGGCCCAGCAAACTATCCAATGAGGCATCTAGCTGGCTAAGCTTTTGATAGCCTTCATGTTTTTCAGATGAAATATTAGAAGATCTAATTAAAACAGCATCTAGCATAATACTTTTGTATTTTGACACAGCACAAGGAATCAAATTTTTGCCAGGTTTTTTTTTTCCCATCAGCTTTGGTTCATCAGTCTACCAAATGTTCATAATATTGCAGTTAATTTCTCCCCAATTTTTGGATGATTAGTAGTGACAGATGTACAGCAGCATTTTTCATCCTAAAACAAAATGCAGAAAAACAAACAGGAAAAGTTACTCATTTCTTCTGAGGTGCCGTATCACTTTTTTTTTTAATTGGTGTTTTCTAGTTTTGGGGTGTGTGTGTGTGTTTGTGGTGCCAATACTTCTTTTTTTCAAATGAAAAATAACCAAACTATTATGATTTCAACTCTGCCCACCCAGGGAAACCAAAAAACTGTTGCTGCCCATCCAGGGACACCAAAACCTGTTAGGGTTTTGGTTTCATGACGTGTTGTGGTGATATCATCTCAAAGAATTCAGGTCAGACCACCTCTAATTGAAGTATAGGTCTTTATTGAGATTGACGCCTCTTATGAAGTGGGGTAAGCTCCAAGAGCGACTTCAGAGAAAGCAAGATGGCTTTTAATAGGGTAAAGAAGCAATTGCATAACAGAAATTATGAATATTAAGAAGGCAGGAGGGGTTTGTTAAAGGATTAGGTAATAGGGGAGGGGTCCCAGCCACAATGGAATTGTGCATGCAACTACCCACAGTGCATACAGAAAAAACCATTTAGGGAGTATGTATATATGATAATCATAAGCCTCTCTATGTCATAAGTTAGCTCTAGGTCAGTTTTTTACCATTACTGAACAGGTGCCTACTTAGGAAAAGTCCCTTCTATTGTTTTGGGGTCTACAACCTGCTTGGGCATGCTGGTGGTTCTGTTTTCTGATTGGCTGAGTATGTGGTTCTATCTGAGACTAGATGGATATGGTTGTGGTTCAGTGCATGGACACAACTGCTATTTCTGTGGGAAATATGAGGAATGGGTCTGGGAACAGTGGCTAATTAGAAGCAGTGGCTGCTTCTAATCTCTAGTCTCATGGACACACTTGCTGTTTCTGTGAAAAATACGAGTTCGTGGACACAACTTGTTCTAGTGAGCACGGAGGAGTATACAAAGAAGTTAGGTTATTGAATATGTGGGAGGGGGAGAGTGGCTAGGTAGGGGCAGTGAGTCTGCTGTTCAGTGGGGCCTATAAGGATGTTAGAATATTGGGGCAGCGGGGCGGCTAGGTGGCGCAGTGAATAGAGCACCGGCCCTGGAGTCAGAAGGACCTGAGTTCGGAGCTGGCCTCCAACACTTAATCCATACAAACAAAAAAAACCTAGCCGTGTAACCTTGGGCAAGTTACTTAACCCCAATTGCCCTAAAGGGGCGGCTAGGTGGCGCAGTGAGTAAGAGCGGGCCTCGGAGTTGGGATGACCCGAGATCAGATCTGGCCTCAGAAAATGAGCACCCACGCATAAATAATGACTGGCCGTGTAACCTTGAGCAAGTTACTTAACCCCAATTGCTTTAAAAAAAAAATATTGGGGCAGCTTTATTAGAATTCCATCAAAACAAAGGGTAACCATAGAATCTCCTCAACTTGAAGAATCATCACAATTTTCTGGTTTGTCTTCGTTTAATTTTTTTATTTCAAAAGTATCATTGTGTTTTGTGTTTGTATTTATCTCATGGTTAATTTACCACTCCCTTCAAGAAAGAACCCTCCCTTGTGCCAAAGAAAAACAATTAAGCAAAAATTTCTGGTATTTCAATCATCATCTATCAGAGAATCCTTGTACACTGAGATCCTTCAGAAACTCAGGAAGATATATTCACCAGCCCCAGAAGACTGCAGAGGAAGATATCTGAGATTACTCAAAGAAGTTTGGCTGATCCATTCACACTGGGAAGATCAAGTAGATGAAAAATGTCTATTGCCTAAATTTCAAAATACATTTGGATGGACACCCAATAGACTTGTCCAACAGTTTATATATCTGGAGCAGATAGTACCATGAGCTGATTCTAGAGAGAGAGCTGGATTAATTTTTAGGAAATTACAAAGTTTTATACTGACCTCACATGGAAGCAAAGACTTATCTTTTTAACAAGAACATTTTATTGGTGTTGCCAATGGCAACAAGACAGAACGTGACTGTTTTGTTCTTCAGTTGACTTCCATCATGTTCATGACTCCATGTGGGATTTTCTTGGCAAAGATACTGGAGTGGTTTACCATTTCCTTTTCCAACTCATTTTACAGATGAGGAAACTGAGGCAAACAGGGTTAAGTAAATTGCCTAGGTTCACACAGCTAGTGAGTGTCTAAGGCCATCTCCCTGAATTATTGTTTTTTTTTCCTATACTTAAAAAGTGTTGGGAAATGTTAATAATACAGATAAAACTTGAAAATGTGCTGCATATTTTTGGAGGGTTAGTTGCTTAAAACTTACTAGCACATCCTTGTATCTTGCGCTAAAGTAGCTATGGATGCATTTTTGATAGATTAACTTGTAGGGAAATGTAGTAATTTTCTCTTTCAACATTTGAGAAATATTTCAGCTTCTTTGAAAAAATAGCTAAAAAGATATTTACTTATAATAAACCTTTTTTTTTTTTTTGCTTTTTGGAGTGTCGAGGGTAGGGCAATTGAGGTTAAGTGACTTGCCCAAGTCACACAGCTAGTTTTTGTATTAATTGTCTGAGGCCAGATTTGAACTCAGGTCCTCCTGACTCCAGGGCCGGTGCTCTATTCACTGCACCACCTAGCTGCCCAAATAAACGTTTTAAAATAGCTGAATTCCAAATGCCAGATCTATAATGAAATTTTATTTGGAAAAAAAAGATTTTGACATTTTAGAATTAAGGGAAGTAAATTTCCTGCCCTTAGCAGGTCATCTGCACAGTGTCTGTAGATGAGCTTGGAGATCTGTGTGGTGATGGAGCCAGAGAGATATAGCCTAAAGGCACAGAGGCTGTAATATGAATCAACAGAGTTACAGAAATCAACTTTGTCTTGTTTTCTCTCCCTGTATCTCCAAGGGCCTAGTTAGCTACCCAGGTTTTGCCAGAGACCAGGCATTTTTTGCTATGTTGACAAACATACTATTAATTAGAATTAGCATCACACGAGATGGTCAAAATATTTTTTTCCATTTATTCCACATCATTTGAATTTCACTTATGCTATCCTTTAAGATAGAAATAGTCTCCATGAATGGGATTATAAACTAGGTTGAGTCTAAAGTTAAAAAGAAGGCTAGTACATTACTTTTATTTGCCTTAAGTGGTAGTGCTTACTTTTTTACTCCTTTTCACTGTTTCATGAGATATATGCAGATATTTTCCCCATACATTTTCTTCAGCTTCATCTCAGAGAACCACAAAACATTTTATCCTGAGCACTGCCTGAATCCCACAAAAATATATTCACTCGCTTAATACACATTCATGAGCACCTCAGCAGATACCTGTTCTTTTGGAACCTCAAAATCATAAGTGAAGTACCCTGCATAAATGGAACATTTAATTTCCTAAAGCACACAAAATACTAATGTCTACCAGATTCTTCAAAGAGCCACTTGATGTTGGAGCCAATTGGTTGTAAATGACAAAGGAAATTCACCTAAATTGGATCAAGATGTATGTTGCCAGGATACTGTATCCAGTGTACAAATAGCAATATTGATTCCAGGGTAATGGTGACACAAAGTAAGTGAGCAGACAGATGGAACAACACAACCATTTAGTTGTCAATGATGAGACACATATTAAGAAGATGATGGGACATGAAGATTTTGAGGTAAGAGGAAAGCAAGCTATAATGATCTGTTGGTCCAAAATACTGCTTTCATAGCTACATGGAGCTCTTAGCAAGGAAAGGCGTTCTGCCAGTAGTCTGTAATTTATGGTATAGTTTTAGAGAGGTTCCTAGGGATGTTGAATATGTAAATGATTTGCTAAGAGGTCACCCAGCCTATGTGTGAGTCAGGATTTCAAACCAACTTTGAAACTAGTTCTCTATTAGCTGTCTCTCCTAGGGGCAAATAAAGCTTCACTATATATAAATATATATACAAATATATGTAAATATATATATATATAAATATATATATATAAATAAAATTAATTTGTTTGTTTATTTTTAGTTTATAAGATTCAATTCCATAGTTCCTTGAGTTTCAAATTTCCCTTCCCTCCCTCCCCCCACCCCCCCATGCTGGCATCTTCACTATATATTAAGAGCAGAATTTTTCAAAGAAAACCTGTAAAGATTGGCAAAGATGATGGTGAAAATGGCTCTAGATTTAGTTTGGCAGAATGAGTTTGTCTTTAAGTATCATCCCATGAAGCTAGGTGATACAGTGGATAGAGCACTGGGCTTCAAATCAGGAAGACTAATCTTCATGAGTTTATGAGTTCAAATTCAGCCTCAGACACTTATTAGATGTGTGACCCTGAGCAAGCCACTTAACCCTATTTGCCTTAGTTTCCTCATCTGTAAAATGAACTGGAGAAGGAAATGGTAAACTACTCCAGTATCTGCCAAAAAAAAACCAAAATGGGGTCATGGAGAGTCAGACACAACTGAACAACTACAATATCATCCCATTAGCTGGACAGTGTCTTCTGTCAACTCTGAAAACACCGATCAAAGAGTAACTTTGGTTGTGCAGCTAGTGTTAACTCTGAAAATACCAAAGAGCTCACACAAATTATTACAACCACAGTTAGCTCTGAAAAAATAAAACCAAAGAGCCTACTCAGGTCATTACAACCACAGTTAGCTCTGAAATAAAATAAAAATAAAAACAAAGAGCTAACAGTGGTTATAAACAAAAAGCTTTATTCCACTGGAGGTGGGGAACTAGACATGCATATTAGGGCCTCTTTGAAAAGGTGATCCACTTTAGTGAGGCCAAACCTTGAGACATATGGCAGAGTCTACACAGTGAGCTGTAGCTGTGACCATGAGAGGTAACAGCAGCAATGAGACGAGTTTGATTCATAGCAGGGCTTCATGACTGGAACATGGTTCCTGCAGACGTCTGTCTGAGCTGAGGGACCACCTGGGACAGGTGTGAAACAGTTCTGGGATTTTGCTGTAGCAGAGTTCATCTAGAATATTGTTGTACCAAGCTCAGGGCACATGTGGAGCCTTATCTCTGGAAAACAGGGTGTCTCTTAGTAGTAAGCAGAGAGGAGTAAAAAAAGATGTGGTCTTGGCATGGGCACCCTGGCACAGCTCTTCCAAAACGTGTTTGTGAGGGGAGTTTTCTTGTGTTTCCCGTGTTGTTCGTGCCCTCAGTCATCACTGTGTTCACAGAAATCTAGACAGATCACGACGATACAAAGCAGTAAAGACATTTAGTGGGAACAGGAAGAAAATTAATGCAAATATTAGAAACAATCTTAACTGTTTCTCAAGTGGATAATTCCCCAATCTCTATTTCCGCAGCATGGTTCCAAAAGAAATTTCTACTTCATCCAGCTTCTCACCTACAACTGGGTAAAATAGCTCTTTTAGTTGTTCAGTTGTTCTGACTCTTTGTGAATTTCTTTTCAAAGATCCTGGAGGGGTTTGCCATTTCCTTCTCCAGCTCGTTTTACAGATGAGGAAACTGAGGCAAGCAGGGTTAAGTGACTTGTCCAGGGTCGCACAGTTGTTAAGTCTGAGGCCAGGTTTGAATTCATGAAGATGAGTCTTTCAGGCCTGGCACTCTATCCACTGCGCCACCTAGCTGCCTGCTGAATAATAAAGGCCTAGGGCACGCCACCCCAGTAATCAGAGTACTCTGTCCTGCTCTTCTTTGCCATCACCTCTAATCCCTTTGACAAGCCCTGACGGCAACGAGAAATCTTTCAAGCCATGTGCATATTGGTCCCAAGTGCAGGGTTGGGATTTGGAGAGACTGAGTCAATGAAACAGATGACAAAAAAAAAATCAAAACAAAATTATTTTACTAGAAAATGACAGCAAGGTGATATGCTGAAACCACAAAGATATTTAAGTACAACTCTCTAAACCACTCGTTTCCCCAGTAGGACATGCCCTGATGAGCAGCAAGAGCAGCCCTCATGGTCAACAAAGGCAGGACGTGGCAAATTTAGCCAATCAGTGGAATTTCATCTATGTGTCTTTTTTTTTCTTTTTTTATTTCTTATTAATTTTTTTATGTTGTTATCATTTAATGACCAGATTATGAAAGGCCAGGATCAGATTTGCAGATTAATAGTGGCCAGCAGCGGTTTCTAATAGAAACTCTTCCGTAACACAAAACTGAGCCACACCCAGTATCTCTTTGGCTTTTGGAAGGGAGTATATAAAATATAATGGAAAGAGTAGTAGAAATCTCATCATTTGGCACTAATAAGCTTAGACTTTGACCAAGTCACTTTACTTCCTCCCTCCCTTCCTTCTTTTCCTCCCTCCTGCTTTCCTTCCTTACTTCCTCTCTTTCTCCCTCCCTTCTTTCTTTTTTTTTTTTAATTAAACAAATGCTTTATTAACTTCTGGTTTACATCATTCATTTCCACCAGATTGTGAGTTACATTTTTCCCCCATTTTTTCCCTACCCACCACCCCAGAATAGCAGTCCCACTAGATATCCCCTCATCCAATCTGCTCTCTCTCATATCTTCTCCCATACCCCCTTCGACTTTGCCATTAGGGCAAGGTGAATCTCTGAGCCCCACTGCCTGGACATCTTATGAAACATTTAATTTTAAAACTTTGCTTTTCAGATCCATTCCCTTTCTCCCTTGTCACCCACTCCCTCTGAGAAGATAAGCAATTCAGTATGTGTTGTACATGTATATCTATGCAAAACATTACCATAGTAGATATATTGTAAAAGACTGCTTATATTTCCCTCCCACCTGTCTCACCTCCCACCTGGTCCATTCCCTACTTTGATCCTATCCCTCTTTGATAGTGGGTACTTCTAACCTCCCCTCTCTCCAGAATGCCCTCCCCTCCATCATTCCCCCTTTCATCCCCCTTTCCCCTACTCAGGAGAGTGAGTGAGGGTAAGATATTCCATTTAGTATGTATGTGATTCTCTCCTTGAGCCAACTTCAATGAGAATATGCTTTTGCCTTTTTGCCTTCCTGTTCTTCCCCTCCCCTGCAACTACTTCCCCTTGCCTCTTCTACATGAGATAGTTTGCCTACCCTGTCTCTCTCCATCTCCTCTTGCCACTTTCCTCCCTCACCTCTTGACTTCACCCCTTAAGAATCATCCCTTCCTTGGGGCGGCTAGGTGGCGCAGCGAGCAGAGAGCCAGCCCCGGAGCCAGAAGGACCCGAGCTCGGATCTGGCCCCAGACACCCAACACACAAACAAAAACCCAGCCACGTGAACCTGGGCAAGTCACCCAACCCCAATTGCCCTAAAAAAAAAAATAATAATCATCCCTTCCCATCAAAGTCAACCTATGCCCTCTATCCATTTATACCTGTGAACATATGCCATGTACCCTTCTTCAATTATTTTCATAATGAGAAAGGTTTCATCAAACACAGTTATTGTTTTTCCATGTAGGACTGTAAATAGTCCAACTTTGATAAATTCCTTTTGATTTCTTTTCCTTGATTACCTTCTCAAGCATCTGTTGCTTCTTGTGTCTGAATGTCAAATTTTCTACTCAACTCTGGTTTTTTCATCAAGAATGCTTGAAAGTCCTCTATTCCACTGAATGACCATATTTTCCCCTGAAAAAAGATACTCAGTTTTGCTGGGTAGGTGACCCTTGGGTTCATTCCCAGCTCTTTTGCCCTTTGGAATATCATATTCCATGCCCTTCTATCCCTCAATGTAGAAGCTGCCAGGTCCTGTGCTATTCTGATTATGTTTCCACAATACTGAAATTGTTTCTTCCTGGCTGCTTGTAGTATTTTCTCCTTGATCTGGGGATTCTGGAACCTGGCTATAATATTCCTGGGAGTTTTCTTTTTGGGATCTTTTTCAGGAGGTGATCTGTGGATTCTTTCAACCTCTATTTTGCCCTCTGGGTCTAAAACATCAGGGCAATTTTCCTTGAGAATTTCTTGAAGGGTGATTTCTAGGTTCTTTCTTTGATCATGGCTTTCAGGTAGTCCAATAATTTTTAAATTGTCTCTCCTGGATCTATTTCCCAGGTCAGTGGTTTTTCCCATGAGATATTTCACATTGCCTTCTATTCTTTCATTTGTTTGGATCTGCTTAACAGCATCTTGATTTCTCATAAAGTCATTAGCTTCCATTTGCTCCAGTCTAACTCTGAAGGAATGAATCTCCTCAGTGAGCTTTTGAGATTCTTTTTCCATCTGGCAAATTCGACTTTTTAAGGCATTCTTCTCCTCATTACCTTTCTGAGCCTCTTTTGCCATTTGAGTTAGTCTATTTTTTAAGGTGTTATTTTCCTCAGTCAGGCTGTTGACTGTCATTTCATACTTTTCTTGCATCTTTTTCATTTCTCTTCCCAAATTTTCCCCCACTTCTCTTATCTGCTTCTTAAGGTCCTCTATGGCCTGTAGCCAGCTTGTATTTTCATTTGGGGCTTTTGGTGCAGGAGTTCTGACCTCACAGTCCTCCTCCATGCTTTGATCCTCTTTGCCCCTAAAATAGGAGTCCAATGTTGAACTTTTCTGTTTATTTTGTTTCATTTGCCTAGGCATGTTGCCACTTAATTACTTGATTTTGGGGCTTGTTGCCACAGTAGGACTCTGCCACCAGACAGGGGAGCTTCCGCCCAAACGTGGGGTCTTCACAACTTCCGCCAGTTGTGTGGCCTCTGTAAAGCCTCCACCCACTCTGGCAAGTTGGATATCCACCCCAAACTTCCCCCCCAGACCACAATCCAGATCCAGGCAGTTTAAAGCAAGAGCGATTAACCCCCAGACTGATTGCTGGATCTTCCTACAGTTCGCAGACCAGGAGCTAGAGCCACTACTGACACTGCAAAATGGCTTCTGTGCAGCTGTTTCTGCAGCAGCTTTTTGCCCCCAGGGGAGGAAGCCACGTGTTCCCCAAATACTGGTCCCAAAGTCCATAGGGCACTAACCTCTCACTTTGTCCTAGGCATATCTGTGCTGATAATTCTGGAATCGCCACAATTGCTGGTGTTCTGGGGTTCCACCAGCCAGCTGAAGGCCCGGCCGCCCTGGGGCTAAAACCGTGGAACTGGGCTCGGCTCTGCAGGCTGTGCTGTCGGTTCCCAGTGCGCTGTGCTGCCTGATCTCAGAGTGCTGCGCTGGCCGCTCCCTGCAGGGCTACTGGGCTGTCCTCAGCAGGAGGTTAGCTTCTCTGTGCTGTTCTGTGGGTGCTGTGGCTCCAGAAGTTGTTTGGAGCTCCCTTTCACATTGTTTGAAATTTGTGTGGGGCAGAGCACATTGGAAATGCTGTTTCTACTCCGCCATCTCGGCTCCACCCTCATCTATGTGTCTTTAATGAAAAATGCACTATGGCCACATTTCAGCTCTCTATGTCACAGGGGGTTATGCTTGGATCTTTAATTTCTGACTGTACCATGTAGCCTAGACTGTCCCTCAGAACCCATGGCCCAGGGAGAACATGTGTCACCTGCTACAACAGCATAACATTTTGGCAACTGTCTGGGCTCTGATCTTTGTAATTTAGTCATTTAATTTGTCCTTGATTCTGATTTTAGTCATCTCCAGAAAAAGGACTTCACACCAGTCCCCTGCATAGTTCCATTCTTCTTGTTTTCTCTTCATCTCATTAACTATTATGATATGCCCTTGTTGCAAGCACACCATCCCACAGGAACTTGAAATCTTGGCCCCCTAACACCAGGTCCAACCTCTTGGACTTTGGACCCCACAGGAAATGTAGTTTCTGATGTGGTAGGGTATATTAGTGGCAAAATATGCTAGAAAGTACAAGTTTCCCTTCAATCTGACACATTACATCTTCCCTCCCCTACTCCAGTTGAAAACACTCACAATCCTTGCAAAATGCATTATATTTGTTTATAAAGGTGTAACAGAGAATGAGGGCCCAGCCTTGAGTACAATCACATGTGATTACTGAGTCTACTTTTGAAAGTTTGTGATGATATGGAATAGAATGACCCAAATTTCCTCTTCAGAGCATGTGAGATATTTTCTCACTGTTTCCGGTTCACTTACTGCCCGTTAAAGGAAATGGCATTTGGTGGGCATTTGCCTTCACTGGGCTTGGCAGATTTGATCATGTAAAATCCCACCCCCAACCCCACTTCAGTCAATTCCATTGGTTCCCTAGTATGCCTAGGATCAAATATAAAATTCTCTGGCTTTTACCAGATAACTTCCTACTTTTCCTTAAGTGTTTCCTACTTATATTTCCAGTCCTGGAATTTCTCCTGAGCTCCTCTCACATCAACTAAATGCCTACTGAACATTTAGAACTAATTGTCCTGAGGCATCTCAAACTTAACACGTTTATAACAGAACCTATCTTTATTTTTTTTAATTAAACAAATGCTTTATTACCTTCTGGTTTACATCATTCATTTTCTCCAGGTTTTGAGTTACAATTTTATCCCCATTTTTCCCCTACCCCCACCCCAGAATAGCAGTCCCACAAGATATCCCCTGGTCCAATCTGCTCTCTCCCTTATCTTCTCCCATACCCCCTTTGACTTTACCATTAGGGCAAGGTGAATCTCTGTGCCCCAATGCCCGCACATCTTATCTCCCAGTTACATGAAAAATAGTATTAATAATAGTATTTATATATATTTGAAACATTTAATTTTAAAACTTCGAATTTCAGATCCATTCCATTCCTCCCTTGTCACCCACTCCCTTTGGGAAGATAAGCAATTCAGCATGTGTTGTACATGTATATCTATGCAAAACATTACCATAGTAGATATATTGTAAAAGACTGCTTATATTTCCCTCCCACCCATCCCACCCCCCACCTGGTCCATTCCTTACTTTGATCCTGTCCTTCTTCTATAGTAGATACTTCCAATCTCCCCTCCCCCCACAATGCCCTCCCCTCCATCATCCCCCCTCTCATCCCCCTTCCCCCTACTCCCCTGCAGGGTGAGATATCCCATTTAGTATGTATGTCATTCTCTCCCTGAGCCAAATTCAATGAGAATATGGTTTTGCCTTTTTTCCTTCCTGTTCTTCCCCTCCCCTGCAACCACTTCCCCTTGCCTCTTCTACATGAGATAGTTTGCCCTACCCTGTCTCTCCCCATCTCCTCTTGCCACATTCCTCTCTCACCTCTTAACTTCACCCCTTAAGTATTTTCCCTTCCCACCAAATTTGACCTGTGCCCTCTATCCATGTATAATTGTAAACATATATGCACACATTCACATATGTATTCATATGCCCATATACCCTTCTTCAATTATTTTCATAATGAGAAAGGTTTCATCAGTCACAGTTATTGTTTTTTCCATGTAGGAATGTAAATAGTTCAACTTTGATAAGTTCCTTTTGATTTCTTTTCCTTGATTACCTTCTCAAGCATCTCTTGCTTCTTGTGTCTGAATGTTAAATTTTCTATTCAATTCTGGTTTTTTCCTCAAGAATGCTTGAAAGTCCTCTATACCACTGAATGACCTTATTTTCCCCTGAAAGAAGATACTCAGTTTTGCTGGATAGGTGATTCTTGGTTTTAATCCCAGTTCCATTGCCCTGCGGAATATCATATTCCATGCCCTTCGATCCCTCAGTGTAGAAGCTGCCAGGTCCTGTGCTATTCTGATTGTGTTTCCACAATATTGAAATTGTTTCTTCCTGGGCAGCTAGGTGGTGCAGTGAGTAGAACGCCGGCCCTGGAGTCAGAAGGACCTGAGTTCTGATTTGGCCTCAGACACTTAACGCACACAAACAAAACAACCTAGCCGTGTAACCTTGGGCAAGTTACTTAACCCCAATTGCCCTCCAAAAAGAAAAAAAATTGTTTCTTCCTGGCTACTTGGAGTATTTTCTCCTTGATCTGGGAGTTCTGGAACCTGGCTATAATATTCCTAGGAGTTTTCTTTTTGGGATCTTTTTCAGAAGGTGCTCTTTGTATTCTTTCAACCTCTATTTCCCCCTCTGGGTCTAAAACATCAGGGCATTTTTCCTTGAGAATTTCTTGAAGGATGATTTATAGGTTCTTTCTTTGATCATGGTATTCAGGTAGTCCAATAATTTTTAAATTATCTCTCCTGTATCTATTTTCCAGGTCAGTGGTTTTTCCCATGAGATATTTCACATTGCCTTCTATTCTTTCATTTGTTTGGATCTATTTAACAGCATCTTGATTTCTCATAAAGTCATTAGCTTCCATTTGCTCCAGTCTAACTCTGAAGGAATGAATCTCCTCAGTGAGCTTTTGAGATTCTTTTTCCATGTGACAAATTTGGCTTTTTAAGACATTCTTCTCCTCATTGCCCTTTTGAGCCTCCTTTGCCATTTGAGTTAGTCTCTTTTTCAAGGTGTTATTTTCCTTAGTTAGGCTGTTGACTCTCATTTCATACTTTTCCTGCATCCTTCTCATTTCTCTTCCCAATTTTTCCTCCACTTCTCTTATTTGTTTTTTAAAATCCTTCTTAAGGTCCTCTATGGCCTGTAACCTGCTCATATTTTCATTTGGGGCTTTTGGCGCAGGATTTCTGACCTCACAGTCCTCCTCCTGTTCCATCCTTTGATCCTCTTTGCCCCCAAAATAGGAGTCTGATGTTGAATTATTCTGTTTATTTTGTTTCCTTTGCCTAGGCATTTTGCCATTCACTTCCTTGACTTTTGGGCTTGTTGCCACAGTAGGACTCTGCCACCAGACAGGGGAGCTTCCATCCCAAACACTGGGGTGTTCACAACTTCCGGCGGTATTAGTTGGGTGGCCTCTGCGAGGCCTCCACGTGCTCTGGCAAGCTGGATACCCACCCCAGACCACAATCCAGATCCAGGGAGGTTAAAGCAAGAGTGATTACCCCCGAGACTGATCGCTGGATCTCCCTACAGTTCGCAGACCAGAAGCTGAAGCTGCCATTGAAGCTGCAAAATGGTGTCTGTGCTGTGTCTCCTCAGCCACTTTTCGCCTCCAGGGGAAGAAGCCGACCCGTTCCCCAAATACTGGTCCCAAAGTCCAAAGGGCCCTAACCTCTCACTTTGTCCTAGGCATATCTGTGTTGATAATTCTGGAATTGCTACAGCTGCTGGTGTTCTGGAGTCCCCCCAGCCTGCTGCTGGCCAGACCGCCCTGGGGCTAAAACTGCGGCTCATGTGGGCCTGGGCTCAGCTCCCAGAGCTCTGCACTGGCAGCTCCCTGCAGGGCTGCTGGGCTGTAGCTTCTCTGTAGCTCTGTGGGTGCTGGAGCTCCAGAAGTTGTTCAGAGTCCACCTTTTACATGGTTTGGAAGTGGTGTGGACGAGAGTACCTTGGAAGTGCTGCTTTTACTCCACCATCTTGGCTTGCCCCTCTCCCCCCCCCCCCCGCCCCGAACCCATCTTTAAACCCAAATCCACTCCTATTCCAAATTTTCCCATTTTTGTCCAAGGCACCAGCATCCTACATCAATCTATATCCATCATGTAGATTCAGAATTTCAGTCATCTTCAACTCAGTCATTTCTTCCCCACCTTCTTTTTTTTTTTTTTTTAAAGCAATTGGGGTTAAGTAACTTGCTCAAGGTTACACGGCTAGTCATTTGATTTATGCGTGGGTGCTCATTTTCTGAGGCCGGATCTGATCTCGGTCATCCCAACTCCGAGGCCGGCGCTCTTACTCACTGCGCCACCTAGCCGCCCTTTAGGGCAATTGGGGTTAAGTAACTTGCCCAAGGTTACACGGCTAGGTTTTTGTTTGTGTGGATTAAGTGTCGGAGGCCGGCTCCGAACTCAGGTCCTTCTGATTCCAGGGCCGGCGCTCTATTCACTGCGCCACCTAGCCGCCCCTCTTCCCCACCTTCTATGTCCTATCAGTTGCCAAGTCTTGATTCTACCACTGCAACGTGTTTTGAATTTAACCCCTTCTCTATACTCACTTAACACCCACCTCAATTCAGTCCTTTATCACCTCCTCCTTACTGGTTTCCCCAGTGGAAGTCTCTCTGTTCTACCTTACTCAGCTGTCAAAATTCCTAAAGCACAGATTTGATCACATCACTCCCTGATTAATAAACTCTTGTGGCTCCCTAATATTTCTAAGAGCAGACACAAATCCTTCTGATTAGCATTTTAAAGCCCTTTATGTCTTGACTACAACAGTTTTTTTATTATGTATTTCATATATATTACCCTTCAGTTAAATCAGCTTCTTTTTGCCCTTCCTTAAGCACATTATCTTGGTGCTTTTGCTAAGGCTGTCCTCATACATGGAATGTATTATTCCCTCACTTCTACCTCCTATGATATCTAGCTTCCTTTGAAGCTTCCTACATGAGGCCTTTCCTGGTGTCTCCCAACTGCTACTAGTGCTACCCTCCCCATTAAATTTTTATTTATTTTATAGAAGTTTAGTTTATGTATGCATGCATATAAAAATACATACATAAAGATACAAGGATATATGTATGCACACACATACAGAGTTGTCTTCCTCAATAGAATGTAACCTGCTTTAGGGCAGGGACGGTTTTATATTCATGGCTTTATATCCCTAGCATTTAGGATATACACTGGCACAGAGCAGGTGCTTATTGACTGAAGGCATGATGTACGCAGTAGGGCAAGCTTAGAGGGGGCTTAGAGATACTCTAATCCATTATATGGACCCCCCTCCCACAAGGAGATCTAACTTCAGACTTCCACAGACGCTAACCCCAAAGAAGGGGGTCGGACATCTTTTCTCTTACTTGTCCCTCCAAAACTCTAGGGAAATCTCTAAAACAAAAGTTTCGGCATGACTTTTGTCTAGTATCTCTACCAAAAGTGTCCAGAACTGAATAGACAATATGAGTATCATGACTGTAAGTTATTTTCTCCATCACTGAAAATGCTTCAAATATAAGACTCTTAAGTGCACTTTAACAAATACAAAAAGATACAATAACAGCTTATTATGACTTATAGGCTTCACAAAAACAAAAACAACTCCTTGGGACTGCTTTTAATGAATATTTCATTTTAACTTCAGACCTGTACTGTCTGACCAACTAGCAAGATCCAAATTTCCTGGCCAGCCAGGGGATACCTTTGACTTATTCCTCCAAGCTGCAGCATCCTCCTGGAAGTGGTACTTCTGCTCCAAGAAATCACTCCCTGCCTGGAATTCCTACCTCACAAACTCATGAGGTTACATCAGGTCTGGAGAAGCCCATTTCTCTTAGGATCACCTGTTGCTGTTCCTGGACTCTGCCCAGGAAAGTAAACAGAAAGCAGAAGGCAAAAAAGGACTTAGGCCCAATTAGGTAAGCACATATTCCTGTTGCTAAGTGCTCTGGGGGTGGGTAGAAAAGATAAACACCCACCATCCCACCCTAGCCATGGGAGAGTATGCTTTAGAAGAGGTCCAGAAAATAGAATCTCAGCAGTTACTTTTATAGCCCCAGGTCTTTGTGGACAATAAGCTCCCACCAAGGTGAGCAATCTGGAATTTCTTTGTTCTCTCAACAAAGATCATGTCCTCCTACAAGGCCCTAGAGCACATGTCCCCACAGAAGCAGACTAGGGTACATGCCTGACCTCAGTCCTGAAGATCAGGGTGTTCTCATGATTACTCCCAGTTACAGAGAATAATAAAACTTTGCCTTCAAACCAGATAGAAGATTGATCTTGTCTAAATAGCTAAAATGACCATCTTGCTCAATGATTTAAAAAAAAAACAAACAAACCCAACCTTTTTTTAAATCTTTGTCCCTGACTGAAAAATGAAGAGAATTATTAAAACAAAATGGTTTCTCATCAATAGTTTTAAAGTTTTCCCTTGTAGGATAGGTTTTGGAAAACTAGTCGATCAATAAACATTTATTAAACATCAACTATATACAAGTCACTGTGCTACATCTTGGCAATATGAAGGCAAAAATGAGATAATTCTGACTACCAAGGAGCCTTTGACATAGAGGAGGTAACCCTTGAAGGATAGCTTTGGTACCCCAGCACAGTGAGTGGGCAGACCTTTTGTCTCTATCCTTTCTTGCTATAGAAAATTGTAGTAACTTGGAGACTTCTTTGGGATGTTGGTAATGATCAGGTTTGCATAGGCTAGAAGTCAGTCATGGATTTTGTGTAAATGTGTGTCCAGTCCATATTCAACTCTAACATTGTAGTTTGAGACTAAATTGGGGCATTTGGGCAAGAGGGAATAATGCTTGGTGTGAGAGGACCGTAGTTTGAATACCAGCTCTTTTACCTCCTAGATGATTTAGAATGATCTAGAATGATTTAACCTTTTGGGGTTTCAGATTCCTCATCAGTAAAAGAAGGGATTGAATGAGATAACACTTGGAGCCTTTTGCAGCTTTAAACCTAGGATTCTACGAACATATGACTTGAATCACATGTTGCTGTCAAAACGTTAGTAAGTATTTTTATTCCTAGGAGTTTTCTTTTTCAGATCGGTGGATTCTTTAAACCTCTATTTTGCCTTCTCATTCTAAAATATCAGGGCAATTTTCCTTGAAAATTTCTTGAAAGATGATTTCTAGGTTCTTTTTTTGATCATGGTAGACTTTCAGGTAGACCAGTAAATTTTAAATTATCTCTCCTGGATCTTTTTCCATGTTTTTCCAATGAGATATTTCACATTGCCTTCTATTTTTTCATCTGTTTGGATCTGTTTAATAGTATCTTAATTTCTCATAAAGTTACTAGCTTCCATTTGCTCCAATCTAATTCTGAAGGAATGATTCTCTTCAGTGAGCTTTTGAGATTCTTCTTCCATCTGGCAAATTCGGCTTTTAAAGGCATTCTTCTCCTCATTGGCTTTTTGGGCCTCTTTTGCCATTTGAGTTAGTCTGTTTTTTAAGGTGTTATTTTCTTCAGTCAGGTTCTTGACTCCCTTTTCATGATTTTCTTGCATCGTTCTCATTTCTCTTCCCAATTTTTCCTCCACTTCTCTTATTTGGTTTTCAAAATCCTTCTTAAGCTCCTCTATGGCCTGTAACCAATTCATATTTTTCTTGGAAGCTTTTGGTGCAGGAGTTTTGACTGTGTTGTCTTCCCCCTGTTCTGTGCTTTGATCCTTTTTGTCCCCAAAACTGGAGTCCAAAGTCGGATTGCTGTGCTTGCTTTGCTTCCTTTGCTTGTTCATGTTGCCATTTGATTACTTAACTTTTGAGCTTTTTGCCGCAGTAGAATTCTGCCTCCAGAAAGGAGAGCTTTGTTCCAAATCACTGGGGTTTTTGCAGTTGCTGGAGCTATTAGTTGGGTGCCCTCTCAGAAGCCTGCACTGGTTCTGGCACAATGGTCAAGCACCCCAGGACCTTCACCCTAGATAGCAATCCAGATCCAATCAAGATAAAGCAAGAGTGATTACCCCTCAGACTGGTTGCTTGGTCCCCCTACAATCTGCAGACCAGGAGCTCTGAAGCAGCCACAAGGCAGCTGTCACTGTGCCTCAGCTGCTTCTTGCCCTGGGGGCAGATGTCAGACTGCAGTCCTCAACCCCCTGTTCCCAAAGTCCACTGACCTCTCACTTTGTCTTTGGCATTTATGGGTTGATAATTCTGGAAACTGCCACAGCTGCTGGTGATCCACTCTCCTGATGTCCCTCTAGCAGTGGCTGATTGGGTCTCCCTGGGGCTAAAACCACAGACTCATGCAGGGCTGGGCTCTGCTCCCAGCACATTGTGATTGACCCTTTCTGCTGGGCTGTCTTCAGCGGGAGGTTTATTTCTCTCTGTCACTTTGTGGGTTCTGTAGCCCTAAAGTTTGTTTAGAGTAATTTTTTATAGGTATTTGAGGTGGTTATGGAGGCAGTGCAGGGAGTCTTCCTGCTTCTACACTGCCATCTTGGCTCCTTCCCCTCCCCCCATTAGTAAATATTTTTAAAGCACCTACCATGTGTTAGGCACTATGCATGTACTGAACAGAGGTGTTATTCTACAATGACTTCCATTCTCATTTTTTTTTTTAATATTTCATACTTCATATTGATTCTGATATGTTATGAAGAGACAGTGAGGAAAACCAGGATTGCAGGATGGAAGGAAAAGGGAAAATATGTTGCCAAGCATGACTTATATAGTAAGGAAAATGTATGTAGAAAAAAATCTGAAATGAAAACCAGGTTATGAGGAGGATTTTCAACACACTGGTGGCTGGATCATTATTTTGTTTTTGTTTCTTACCCTATGCTCTAAGTAAAGGATACTTTAGGCAAAGCCATGCCACATGATACAAATTGAATATCTATTTATGGGGTTTTGTGGGAATCATAAAATCACTAATATCCCTACAAAAAGAGATCAAAGACTATAGCCTGTTCCTAATTATCTTTTTTTTTTTCTCTGATTGGGCCACTTAAACAAAGAATTATGTCATGTTTTAGTGGTGGTGGCACTGGTACCAAAAAGGTCAGTCTGATAAAACAAAAATTATTAGCATTTTAAATTTCCTTTTTCATAGGTTGCAAAAATACTCTAAGTATATTTGTTAGATTGACAGAATTGTATTCATCCATGTGTGATTTATTCTAAATGGTCAGAAAGCAGGCTGCAGGAACAGACTGGCTGAACAATAAGATTTTATTAGGTGTAACTCAATTTTAATTTAAAATGGCCACATACAGACATGAGTGATAAGTGAATCAGAGACCTGAATGGAAGATTTCAATGTAACAGATTACAGAAAACAGGGAAAGTGTTTGATCTGTGACAGAGAAGTTGATATTATAAACAACAGATGCAAAAATGTACATTATTTTCCACACGTCTTTGCATTTATCTCTGATGCTAACAGCAGTACTTCCCTAAACTACCAAACTTTGTATTTGGATTATTAATGAAATGCTATCGAAGCACAAAAATACATTTATCAGAGATGTAGCTAGACAGATGTGTCTTACGAAAAAGACCTGAGTGTTTTAGTGGCCTGTAAGCTTGATGTGAATGAATTAAAAAGAAGTCATTAAGTTCTTACTATGTTCAAAGCACTGAGTTATGCTCTGGGAATAATCAATAGAACAGCCAGACAAACCCTGCTTTCAAGTAGATCACATTCATAATGGGATAAGAGTTAATGATGTAACATAGCAACAAAGAAAATGTGCTACCAGAAATAAAATAGTAAGAATGAGAGTGATGATAGTTTGGTGGGCAGGATTGCAACCCAAACAGGGTGACCAGGAGAGAATAATTTTAAAAAATTTAAATTAAAAAATTCAATAAACATTTTAAAAATTATTTAAAAATTATATGCAGACAAGTATTTTCAGCAATCTCTACTAAAAGATTACAGTTTTTGGTGGTCATAGGAACCTAAATCAAATGATTAATTAATTTATTAGCTAATTTGATAATTTTTAAGTTAATTTACCTAATTAATGATTTTTAAATATCCCATAAGAAAATAAGGGGAAGGGAGCAGCTAGGTGGCACAGTGAATAGAGCACCAGCACTGGAGTCATGAGTTCAAATTTGACTTCAGAGATGTGATATTTAATAGCTGTGTGGCCTTGGGTAAGTCACTTAATCCCAATTGCACTGCCTTTCCCCCTCCAAAAAACAAAACAAAAAGAAAATAGAGGGAAGGATTTAGGATGTCTAGGGTGAAGAAGTGAAGATTTCAGGTATCCTGAACATGATAGCAATCTTCAAATTTAAGGCGAAGGAATACTTGTTCTGTTTAACCCTCGAAAGAAGAACTTGGACCCATGGGTGAAGCTGCAAAGAAGCAAATTTAGGCTTAAGATGAGGAAAAACTTCATAACAATTAGAATTTCCAAAAAATAACTGGGCTGCTTTGGAGGGTGATGGGCTCTCCATCCCAACTCACTCCTATTTTGTCCCTCAATTTAAGGTCTTCAATGACATTATTATTCATATTCAATATAAATTCAATTATCAGTTATTTTGTAGAGGCTCTTGTTCAGATTAGGTTAGATGGCTTCTGAGTTCTCTCCAATTCTAAAGCTCTGCAAGTAACAGCATCCATCCTTAGAGACACAATAACTATTCTCTGATGTAATTAATATTATGGTTTTCCATTGACCAGAAATCAAGTGTATGTTCTATATAGAATACTTGGATTTTTTAATCCTCCAATCCTAACTTGTGATATTTAGAATGCAGTAGGACCTATTTTATGCAATAGATCTGTTCCTGCAAAATTAAAGCTAATGTTACATATTAGATTTTATTTTTCAATGGATATTTTTAAATGACTTAAAAATGCTTTATCTTCATTTCTGATTTAAGTTCAAAGTGACCAATAACATTGCTTCCCTGCTTTAATCTCTCTTAAGTAAATTTTATTTAAATATAGCAAATTCTTTTTACTTTTCAAATTTTATTTTTAAAATGTATTTAATGAATCTTTTAATAATATACTTACCATCTCTCTGTTTTATAAATTCATACATATTCTCACATAGAAAATGTTTTGAGAAAAATAATATAAAATAATGACCTTTTTTGGAGTAAAATAAAAAGTTATATGACTATATCACATAGCTTGCAGGATCAACCTGATTATGAAAATATAATGGATTCTATTTTTCACAGTGCTTATAGAACTCCCTCAGAGTTGGGGAGGTTTAATTACTACATCAGAAGTCAAATCACTATCATAAATAATTAATCAAAAGATCACCCACCCCTTGGCACCAGACTTATTCTCAGGAATTGAGAAATTGTGGGGGAATTTGGCTCCTAAGGAAAGCAATTGCATGAATTGTTTATATTCCTTGATTTCTCTCATTCTATAGACTGGTTTGTTGTGAGTTTCAAAATTCTGATCTCTGCTTAAGTAAAGGATAGGGATTTCCTAGCTCTTTAAAGTTGGGCAATCAAAATTTCTGGTAAGGACAAAGCCAACTTGTATGTGGAGAAATGACAGACACATATACAGTATGCACCTAAGATGATAATGAACATCGACTATAAATGAAGTATAGGTAGCTCAAGATGATAAATGCAGTCAGTCCTCAACTTTCATGGGAATAACATTCCCATAGAAAATGGTGTGAAAGTGAAAAACTTAAATGCTAATACATTGAACCTATTTGAAATAGGGGATTAGATTACCATAGCCACCAAAAACTGTAATCTTTCACTAGAGATTGCTGAAAATACACTTTTTCTACATATAATTCTTCATAACAAAACAGTAATTCCGATAATATGTACTTTTCCTAACACAGTAACCATGAAATAATCTGTAAAATGCATCACACAAAATAAAATTGGCAACATGCAAAACATTTTTTCTCTTCAGTAATCTCCTAGAATTCTGTAACTTTTTGTGATAATATCTCAATTAAAAAAAACAATAACATTGATTCCAGATAATACTATATTGTTATAAACCTTTCTACCTTGGCTGCCCTCTGAAAACAAAGGGAGAAGTTGTTGGGACTTTAGTCACTGTTGTCTGAAGATGCCCAAACTGGTGGAGTCCCCACATCGACCCCAGCATTCTGAATGCAAGAAGAACTTTTCACAATGGCAGGGTGAACAAAGCCAGAGAAATAGCTTCTAGGATATCACATGCTCACATCAGGCTTCTCACTGTTTTTTCTACTCACATAGTTGGGAATGTGCCTGGGTGCAACATGAAAGTGAAAATGAGATTATTAATAAAATCATGAGAATGCTTGGAGTTGGGAAAATCAAATGCATGAATGTTGAGTATTGTATCTCAATGTTTGTCTTTTACACCACTGGGAGTGCCAAAGAGAATTGAGGCCAACTAAGTGGTGACTTTATTATAAAGTGGGAAGATGCCTCATCAATCAGTCTCAATCATAGGCTTTAAACTATAAGAAAAAGTAGAAATAGAGGGGCGGCTAGGTGGTGCAGTTAATAGAGCACTGGCCCTGGAGTCAGGAGGACCTGAGTTCAAATCTGGCCTCAGACGCTTGACACACTTACTAGCCCTGTGACTTTGGACAAGTCACAACCCTAATCGCCCTCCAAAAAGCCAAAAAAAAAAAAAAAGTAGAGCTAGAAAAAAATCCATCCATCACCATTTAAAAGAGATCCTATGAGGAAAGCTCATAGGAATATCATAGTCATATCATAGTCAAATTCCGAAATCCCTAGCTTAAGGAAAAACTATTAAAAGCATCAAGAGTAAAACAATTTAAATACGATGGTGCCACAATTATAATTACACAAGACCTAGTAGCAGAAACATTAAAGGACCATGTATCGTATCAAAGAGCAAAAGAACTGGGGCTCTGGACAAAAATATCATACTCTGCAAAGTTAACTATCATCTTGGATGAAAAAAAAATGGATATTTGATAAACTCTCAGATTTTCAAGCCTTTGTTAAAAGAATCCTGAACTTAAAAGATTATTCGACATATAAGAACCAATATGAATATAAGGTACATAACAAAGACTGATTATAAAGAATCCATAAGGACAGGCTGTTTACTTTTTTATATAGGTAAATACAAACTTTAATTCTAAGATTCTTATTAATTATTGGGTAGTTCATAAGAAAGATTGGGGAAAACCTGGGTGTGATATGAATTTAAAAAGTAAAACCATTTAAGAACAGCTAAGAAGAATAATTATTTTATACAAATGAGGTACAAAAGGAAGAACTGATTCATAGGAATTAGATGGGAGAAGAGGGCTGTAACAATATATATATATATATATATATATATTTAAAAGAGTATATTAGTCTTCTAAATTCAGAAGAAATAAAATGGTAGGGGCATAGGGAGTGGGGAGAGGACAAGGGAAGGATCTTAAGAGGGGAGGGTGAGAGAATATTACCTATTCTCTATAAGAGAATAGAATATAAGAGTATAGAAGGGTGTTTAAATTCGTGTGAATGGGAGGCTAGGGGAGGGATCCTTGGAGCAGAGTAGGCAAGTCACAGGAGGGCAAGGTAGTGGGTAAAAATGGAAGAGAGAAGGCAGGAGGGGTAGGGAACAAGAGAGATGCACATACATAAAAACAAAGATCAGGAGGAGAGTAGGTTTGGGAATGTATATGTCTATATATGTATATGTGTGTGTATATATCTATAGCTATAGAGAAACATATTTAAACTTTATTGTGGCCTTCTGGGGGAGTTTGAGGGTAGGGAAAAAAGGACAAAGTGAAAAAGCGTACAACAGAGAACAAAAGAAAACTCACAAGGAAACAAAGATGGACAATTCTCAACACAATGATTATTATTTAT
The DNA here is from genome assembly GCA_011680675.1 of Gymnobelideus leadbeateri. Classification (NCBI taxonomy): domain Eukaryota; kingdom Metazoa; phylum Chordata; class Mammalia; order Diprotodontia; family Petauridae; genus Gymnobelideus; species Gymnobelideus leadbeateri. Next base: position 48,607 of record WOXC01009091.1, read on the forward strand.
CATATAGGCTTTCTGGAAATGAAAATTTATTGTTACATATATCCTCTCGTGTTCTGTATGCACATGACATGCTTTTATTATTTTCTAACTTTGTATTTAAGTTCCAATTTTTAAGTTTATGATATGTTTTTGTTTCTTTTTTCTATTCTCTATTTGTGTTTTGGTGTTTGAGTCTAAAATAAAATTTTGGGGAAAAAATGGGGCAGCTAGGTGGTGCAGCGAATAGAGCCCTGGAGTCAGGAGGATCTGAATTCAAATTTGACCTCAGACACTTGACACACTTAATAGCTGTGTGACACTTACAAATTTGGCCTCAAACACTTGACACACTTACTAGCTGTGTGACCTTGGGCAAGTCACTTAACCCCAATTGCCCAGCCTTCCCCCTTCCCCCCCAAAAAAGTACTTGGAACTGGAATGATGTTGCATAAGAAGGATTTGGATGGGTGGAGAAGCCTGGTCATGTCCCAGGGGTTGTCTACAAAATTTCAATCTATTTTAGAACTGGAGTCATTTAAGAGGTTGGAGCAAGTGTGACTTTCCAGTAAAAACTATGAGGAGTAAGGGAAGCCAGAGAGAATTGCTTGGAAGAGTACTGGTTCTGCCAAAACATAGATAGGGGCTAGAACCTACTACTATATGTATCTTATCAACCACTGCTCTATTCATCTATGTATCTATCAATATATTGTATTGTATAATGTATTATACAATACAATTTATATATACATGCATATATATGCATTATGTATACACACGCATATATATTATATATAAAGTACTTATGATTTCATTGGTATGGGAACTGTTAATGAGGAAAGTCTACCAGTGAAGATTAGCACTGGCTCTTCAACTTAGACTCTACACTCCTTCAACTCTCAACATTAAACTATAAGATCCTTGTGGGCAAGGACTATCTTTTCCTTTTCTTTGTATCCTCACCATTTAGCATGATGCCTGGAACACAGTAGGCACTTAATAAATGTTTGTTGATTGACTTAAGTCTTAGAGAGTTGCCTAGGACACTCTCAGGGACTTAAGGGACTTTCTCAGGCTCACACAGTCTAGTATGTGTAAGCCTGGAACCCAGTCTTAATTTTGAAGTCAACTCACTCTTCACTATACTATAATACCTTTCAAAAATGGTGGGGGAAAGTTATAGATAAAAATGTGGAGAGGAGAGGAAACTCAAAAGGAAAAATTAAGATATTGGGGCTTCAGAAGTTAATATGTATATATGATAGGAGAAGCTTGAGGGAGACAAGCCAGATCCAAACAAAAAATTAAGTGCCAATTCAGTAGTCTGGCTAACTGCTTTATGTTTTGATGGTTTTAAACCTTAGTCTCCCAGGAGAGTATAACAATAGTTAAAAGTTACTAAAGTTTGCTTAAGTGTTTTTAAAAATGCATGATTGTGAGTCATTTATATTTTTAGCATTTTTTTGTGCAGAAGAAATAAATAGCTGTAGTATTCCTGATTTATATTATATGTGGAGTACATAAATATGACATGCATATATGTGCATGTGTATATGTGAGGTTTAGGACAGGGGTTGAAACGGGACCTGTGATTCCATTGGTGTAAAGAATTTTCCAGGGGTGGCTAGGTGACGTAGTGAATAGAGCACCAGCCCTGGGGTCAGGAGGACCTGAGTTCAAATCCAGCCTCAGACACTTAACACTTACTAGCTGTGTGACCTTGGACAAGTTGCTTAACCCCAATTGCCCTGCCTTCCCTGATCCAAAAAAAAGCAAAAAAAAAAAAAAAATTCCAAAACAAAACAAAAACAACAACAACAAAAAAGAATTTTCCAGTGGGGAACACCGTATATATACCAATCAAGGTAGGTACCTTCTCTGCCACTTAAAGCACTTTCTAAAGAAAGTTATCTAGATGGTCCCAAGAGATCAAGTAGTGTGTACTGGGTAACACAGCCATTGCATTTCAGAGGTAGCACTAGAAGACAGGTCTTCCTGGCTATGAAACCAGCTCTCTATCTACCATCCCATATATAAACAAAATAGATATACATACTTTTGCAGTATTAGCGAGACAGCTAATTGTATAAATAATGTGACCACAAATACTGTCTCTGAAATATGATGGCATCAGTGGAGGTGGGGGAGGGGAAGGGGGAAGCCTTTAGATTTCAAGGGTTAAAAAACTCACTTTCAAAAATATTCTTTTAGTGAATCCTGGAAAATGTTTATAAAGTTTTTGAAGAATAATATGAGTGCTATTTTAAAAGCTATATTTAGAAACTTCTCTGCATAAATCTCTAGTCCTCTAAAGTATGTTGCACTCTTTTTTTCTATTAGTTAAATGCAAAGCTATCTCTTCTGAACTTTGTGCATTCTGTCTGAATCCAGGTTAATCCAGGGAATATCTCTTGAGTTATGATTACCTTTCTTTCTAACTATTGGGAGAAATAATTTGTTATATGGATTTAGGTACCTCATTGTTCATAACATTTGGTATGAGGAACTAAAATATATACTTTTTTTTTTTTTGCTTTTTGGAGGGGGGGAAGTAAGGCAATTGGGATTAAGTGACTTGCCCAAGGTCACACTGCTAGTTTTGTGTTGTGTCTGAGGCTGGATTTGAACTCAGGTCCTCCTGACTCCAGGGCCACTGCTCTATTCACTGCACCACCTAGCTGCCACCTAGCTGCATTCCCCCCCGCCCCACTAAAATATTTTTAAGTGAATAATGGCTTCGAAAGAACCAGAGAATGTGCTGTACTAATGCTTAAGTAAACTACTATGCACACAGTACAAAGTAAATTATTGGTGACAGTAATGTTCCATTGTTACAGAGTCAATATAGTGTTCTATCAGGATAGGACAAAATAGGCCTGAATTTTACTCTGATGCTTAGGTTAGGCTATATAATACAGGAAGAATGAATTAATACAGCACAAATCAATGATTGTAAACTATTTAGAACTCTGAAGAAAACCACAAGATTTTATTAATCTGATTTTTAAAAAAAGACCTTTAACCCCTTCTATAACTATACTGAAAATGAAGAAAACATCTTTTGGCAACTGAGAATATAATCAAAGCAGTTATCAATTTGGGCAAAGTTTATTTGATCAATAATCTTTCACAGTTTTGCATTAACACTCCCTGAAACTTCTAGAAATCACTTTTGCCAGAAAACTTTTGTTTGTTTGAAATCAAGGGCTAATAAGAACTGCTTTTCTTGCAGGGCAGCCCAACTGTTGCAGGCCAGTAGGTACTTTGAGAAGATGTTGACAGCATTCCTTGCTGGTGGCTAATAAATATGCTCTAACATTTGACGTGCTTGATCGACGGACAACCTAAGGCTTTAATTTGTAGGGTATTTATTCTCCTGACCAGAGTTGCAGTTGGTCATGTTGCTAACTCTCTAACAGAACCCGCTGCCTGGAGGAAAGGTCACCCATCTTTTCACTTCTTTGAGGGGGAAGTGCTGCAATTCTGACACTGCGCTGTCTTCCCCCTATCAATTAACCTTGACAGAAAAGGGGGGAAGGCCAAGCTAATGAACTGCCGGTTCTCTCATCTCTGACTGTGGCTCTCAGACTGCTTTCTAATCCTATTTACTTCATCCCTCCCATCTCCTGTAAGAACTAAATCCAGTTCTTCCTGGTGGTTCATGCCGAAGACAGCAAACAAATGCACTGGTCTCTGGCACGTAGTCTTTTACCACACACCCATCGAGGGGAAGCCCCTTTTGCTTTGTGCCTCGCCCTGCTCCCAACCGTGGGCTCAGAGGAGTGGGTGGAGGCCGGGCTAGAAGACGATGACGCACGGGCGAGCTCTGGCTAATGGAAACCATGCCCTCCTCGGACTCTATAAAGGGGCTGGACGCAGCAAGCTGGCTGTGACAGATAAGGAACACTTCTGGGACACACTCGGGCGCACACACAAACACACGGGAGCGCACTCACGCCAGGGCAAGCATTCAAAGCCTGGGACCACTAAGCGTGGTGGCAGCGCTCCCAGTTGCTGGCAATGGAAGGCTTCCCAACTTCCCCTAGAGCGGAACGACGGCCGCTGCGGGCTCCTGTCCCTCTCCTGCCCTCCAGGCAGATGGAGAAGGCAGGAATTGCTCGTACTCCGGTGGAGAAACGGCGTGCTGCCCAGTGCAATGGACATGCTTTGAAGGAGCAACCCCGGCAAGAGCGGAATGAGCCAGAGGAAAAGCCCCGGGGCCAGGAGGAAAAGAGCGTCCAGCCCGTGGACTTTTGGAAGATGGAGCGGACTCGTAGCGTGGAGGATAACGAGCTGAACCTGCCCAGCCTGGCGGGCGCTTACTCCACCATCCTGCGCTCCCTGGGAGAGGACCCGGAGCGGCAGGGGCTGGTCAAGACCCCCTGGAGGGCGGCAACGGCCATGCAGTTCTTCACTAAGGGCTACCAGGAGACCATTGCAGGTCAGTGCGATTCTGCCAGTCTGACTTAGTCATGCCCTGGGCGAATCGACAGGTAAACACCTCCTACTTGGGCACCGCAAAGTTTAGAGTAACTCTCCTTCTTCTACGCAGACACATCTGCTTTGGCCGAGCCAAAACTCGGCAGTGAGTCCTGTTTCTCTAGGTTCTCGATTGTCTGCGGGGCTGGTTACCTACTGAAAGCCGGGGGAGGCTCCTGGGAGGGCTATCTGCAGTGAGCGCTGTGTTTCGATGGAGGGAGGAAGTGTAGGGCAAGGGGAAAAGACTGAATTTAGTCAGAGGGTTTCGAATCCCATTTCTCCCAGTAGCATGACCTTGGTCACTTTAACCTCTCTGAGCTTCGATTCCATTCTCTGTAAACTGAGGGGAAGGTAATGATTAATGACACCTCTCGTGCTTTCCAACACCAACATTCTATTATCTTAAATCGTGTCCCTTTGTTCTTTACTTAATTCCAGGGACCCTGTTGGACATGGGGGATCTTTGGTTCAGGTTGAGATCCTCACTTCATTCAGTCCCCAATCTTGTCCCATGGCCTGTTGCCCTCTTTTATTTTTTTTTAGGATATTTAAAAAAAAGAAAAGAAATGGATATTTCTCAAGTATTAATGGCACTTGTTGAAAAGAGCATCCAATTCGGTTTCCCTATTGGATGGAGCAACAGTGGCTCACCGCCAGGAGGTATTAGCTATCTTGGCAGCCAGGGAGCAGGTAACTTTGCTGTAACCTCGTTGCTCCATTTATCTGAGTCTACATACTTGCAAATGCTGATCAAGCCTATTGAAACCCAGAAATTTTACTAGACTTTCAATTAAAAATCCAATGTCCGAGGATTTGTAACTCCCCAGCTAACCTTCCTTCACCCCTTTGTTTTACTTAGACACAGAAACTCTGGATTTCCCCCTCTTAGCTAGTAGTCCGGTTTAGTGACCTGAGGATGTGTGAATATACACAAACCGATGAGATCTTTTAATATCACTACCAATAGTCAGATGACTTCTCCTGGCAAGTGGTCAATAAGCTCGTTATTTATTGTTAAGTAGAGGATTCAAGGGACAATGTTGGGGACTTATATGACGTAAATAATGTTTAAAAAGAGCTGTTTTTGCTACTTCTTACCATTTCCTGTGCACATTACTGGAGAACCGTCATAATTGGCAGGAAAAAAAGGAGACAATTTTTTTGTGTGTGTAAAAAGAAACTGTTAGAGCAGATTTCAGGGCTGCTGATTTTTGCATAGAAGGCTCTTGAAAGTCTGTGAGACTTGGGATGGTTAGGTGGCACAGTGAGTAGAGCACTGGCCTTGGAATTAGGAGGACCTGAATGCAAATTCGGCCACAAAAACTAGCTGGGTACCTTAGGCAAGTCACTTAACCCCAATTGCCCTCCAGAAAGCAAAAAAAAAAAAAAAAAAAGAAAAAGAAGAAGAAAGAAAGTCTGTGAGACTTGATATGGTCTAACAAGTCTTATCCACTTGTCTTTTCCCTTTGTTGTTGATTCTCTGGGTACTTTCTCTGCCCCATTAGCTCTTTGTTTTAACTCTGAAGCAATATTGATGGAGTTTATCCAGAAAGGACTTTAGGAAATTACAACATTCTACTGATTTACATAGCCTCTTCACACCTAAAAGGAAATGCTAGACCCAAACCGGAAATACTGCAATTTCCTGAAGAAACTGCAAATTCTGGATCTGTTTCTTTTCTTTTTTTTTTTAACAAATGCTTTATTAACTTCTGTTTTACATCATTCATTTCCACCAGATTTTGAGTTACAATCATTTTCCCCCCATTATTCCCCTACCCAACCTCCCAGAATAGCAGTCCCACAAGATATTGCTTCCTCCAATCTGCTCTCTCCCATACCTTCTCCCATACCGCCTTCGACTTTTCCATTGGAATAAGATGAATCTTGTGTCCTAATGCCTGCACATATTATCTCCCTATTACAAGCAAAAGAGTATTAATAATAGTATTTATATATATTTGAAACATTTAATGTTAAGACCTCAAATTTCAGATCCATTTCCTTCCTCCCTTGTCACCCATTCCCTCTTGGGAGATAAGTAATTCAGTATATGTTGTACATGTCTAGCTATGCAAAACATTATCATAGTAGATATATTGAACAAGGCTGCTTATAATTCCCTCCCACTCATCCCACCCCCCACCTGGTCCATTCCCTACATGATCCTGTCCCTCTTCTATAGTGGGTACTTCCAACCTCCCCTCCCCCCAAGGATGCCCTCCCATCCATCATCCCTCCTCTCATCCCCCTTCCCCCTATCCTGCTGCAGGTTGAGATATCCCATTTAGTATGTATGTTATTCTCTCCCTGAACCAAATTCAATGTGAATGTGGTTTTGCCTTTTTAGCCTTCCTATTCTCCCCCTCCCTTGCAACCACTTCCCCTTGCTTCTTCTACATGGGATAGTTTAACCTACCCTGTCTCTCCCCATCTCCTCTTGCCACTTTCCTCTCTCACCTCATAATTTCATCCCTTGAGTATTCTCCCTTCCCAACAAATTCAACCTATGCCTCTATCCATATATAACTGTAACCATATACACACACATTCACATATGTATTCATATGACCACACCCCCTTCTTCCATTATTTTCATAGTGAGAAAGATATCATCAGTCACAGTTATTGCTTTTCCATATAGGAATGTAAATAGTTCAACTTTGATAAGTTCCTTTTGATTTCTTTTCTCTGATTAACTTCTCAGGCATCTCTTCCTTCTGTGTCTGGATGTCAAATTTTCTATTCAACTCTGGTTTTTTCATCAAGAATGCTTGAAAGTCCTCTATTCCACTGAATGACCATATTTTCCCCTGAAACAAAATACTCAGTTTTGCTGGGTAGGTGACCCTTGGTTCATTCCCAGCTCTTTTGCCCTCTGGAATATCATATTCCATGCCCTTCAGTCCCTCAGTGTAGAAGCTGCCAGGTCCTGGGCTATTCTGATTGTGTTTCCACAATATTGAAATTGTTTCTTCCTGGCTGCTTGAAGTATTTTCTCCTTGATCTGGGGATTCTGGAACCTGGCTATACTATTCCTGGGAGTTTTCTTTTTGGGATCTTTTCCAGGAGGTGATCAGTGGATTCTTTCAACCTCTATTTTGCCCTCTGAATCTAAAACATCAGGGCAATTTTCCCTGAGAATTTCTTGAAGGTGATTTCTAGGTTCTTTCCTTGATCATGGCTTTCAGGTATTCCAATAATTTTTAAATTGTCTCTCCTGGATCTAGTTTCCAGGTCAGTGGTTTTTCCCATGAGATATTTCACATTGCCTTCTAATCTTTCATTTGTTTGTATCTGCTTAACAGCATCTTGATTTCTCATAAAGTCACTAGCTTCCATTTTCTCCAGTCTAACTCTGAAGGAATGAATCTCCTCAGTGAACTTTTGAGATTCTTTTTCCATCTGGCA
>WOXC01009092.1:0-147994 GCA_011680675.1 Gymnobelideus leadbeateri
TGAAAATACATGGTTACTGGAACACTGAGAAATTGGTTCCATTTTCTATTTGTTTTTCTCCTTCCATTCTCACCTATGAATATTCTGTCAATGAGGAGGCTTAGTTAGGTGTCATGCCAAATTATCTTTAGACTTGTTTTCACTTCCATTGTGACATTACTCATTATTTTTAGCTCTCCTCCTCCATAATGTTTTACCAAGGAGTTTGTATTCTAAAACAATGTTGCCCTCTTCCTGCTGTCTGTGACATTACTCATAATCTTCAGCTCTCTTCCTCTGTAGTGTTTTCCCAATGAGTTTATATTCTAAACCAATGTTGCCCTTTTGCTGCCAGCTCTCTCCACTTGGCAAGTAAATCAGTTGTTTGTCTCAGATGGTTTTGGAGCTCTTGTAACTTAGTGCGGTGACTCTTTTGGATTGCTTCAACTTTTATAGAACGCCAAATTGATGGACACTTCATTAATTTTCATTTCCTTGCTCCAGCAAAAAATACTGCCATAAGTATTTATATTTATATGAGTCTTTTCCTTCTGACTGATCTCTTTTGCTATGTGCTTAGTAGTTGTTATCACTGGGTGAAATAAGTAGATACAGTTTAGTGACTTTCTGTGTATAGTTCTAAATTGCTTTTCAGATTGTCAGGACCAATTCACAGATCTACCATAGTGCTTTCCTGTGTTTGTCCTACTGTAGCCCTGCTAATAATTATCATTTTCCTTTTTTGCCATATTTGATAATCTGATGAGTGTAAGGTAAAACATCAATATTGTTTTAATTCCCACTTTTAACATAATTTCCCTTGAAATTCTTGACCTTTTGTTCCTTTAGATGAATTTCATTTTTTGTATAGCTCCTTAAAGTAATCCTTTTATAGGTTGATTGTTATGTCACTGAACAAATAAGTTGATTTTAGCAGTTTTGTCATTTTTGTTATATAAGGTCAGCCAATCCAGGAACAATTAAATATTTCTCCAATTATTTAGGTCCTTTATTTCTGCAAAATGTTTTATGCTATAAAATGTTACATACTTCCTGTGTGTGTCTAGATAGGTAGGTTCCCAAATATTTTATTTTTCTGTTGTTTTTTTAAATGGAATTTCTCTTTCTACTGTACTTTTTTTGGTATATAAAGAAATGTTGATGGTTTTGTGGGTTTACTTATATTCTGCAACTTTGCTAAAAATTATTTTTTTACTTAGTTTTTTAACTTGATTCTTTTGGCTTCTTTAGATAGACCATTAGATAATCTTCAGACCATGATTGTTTTGCTTCTTCCTTGCTGGTTCTGATTCCCTCAATTTCTTTTTCTTGTCTTATTGATAAAGCTAACTCTTTATGCTCTTATATAGATCCCTTCTCTGCCTGCTTTACAAAGAGGAAAATGGGATGAAAAAAGAAGGAATATGACCAACACAAGAAATCTCTGATTAAAACTATTTCCATTTCATTGCCCTTCCTCTTCTCCTTGCCCTGACTTCAATCACTGATTCTTTTCTTTTCTTTTCTTTCTTTCCCTTTAATCCCTCCTTTACAATCCTTCCCAAATAGAAATTTATTTTGCTAGTGACTATTTCTTCCTGGGACTCTACTCATCCTCTTAAAACTTTCTCTCCCTTTTTTTGTTCTTGCTTGTCTCCTTATTTAACTTAATGTATTTGTAAGCCGAACTCTTGTTTCCATATTTGTGTAGTGTGTATGTATACATGAATTCAACCTTACTTTGTATAGTTCAGAAAAGAATGATGCCCAAATGATGCCTGATTTCCACACACCTTACTACTTGTTTTTATAATCTTCTTGAGGCCTCCCAATTATGAGAAAAAGTAATTTCCATCCCCTTCTTCTTCATCTATTCCCTTGTATAGTCCTTTCTCCCTTCCTTTACTTTCTTAAGATCATCCAAATAGAACAAACCACTCCCAGACCTTCAGTTAGTCTTATCTTCCTCCATATATGATCCTTGAAGACATTAGAATTTTGAAGAGATACATGTCTTTTCTTTCCCTGTTAGAAAAATTACTTGTTCATCATTTAACTCCTTCTAGTCACTGAATTCTATTTACCTTTTTAGGTTCCTCATGGCTCCTGTGTTTACATCTAAAAATTTACACTGAGTACTGGTCTTTAAGTCCTCTCTTCCATTAAAGGTCCTATTTCTTTCCCTGTAGGATTATGTTCCTTCTTCTAGCATAAATTAGTCTTGGTTGTAATCCCTAGTCTTTTGTCTTTTGAAATAGTTTATTCTCAGGTTTTCCTGTTATTTGTAGTAGTTACTATTAAGATTTAGGTGGTTCTTGTTATTTGAATTTTTCTAGTAGCTTACACTATTTCTTTTTTGATTTTGATATTCTCGAATCTTTTTAACTGGCATCCCTTTCAGGAGCTAATTGGCAGATTCTTTCCATTTTTACTTTGCCCATTAATTAGATCTGGATAGTCTTATTTATGACTCCTTGAAATGTGTCATCCAGGGAATTTCCCCCCATAGTTTTCAAATAGTCCAATAGTTCTTAAATTATTTTTCCATTGCATGCTTTCCAGGTTAGTTTTTTTTATAGCAGATACTTTATATTTTCTTATATTTTTTTCAATCTTTGGACTTTGTTCCAATGTTTCTTGTTGTCTTTTGGAATCAATGAGTTATTTGCTCCATTCCAGTTTTTAGGGACACTGTTACTTAGATAAGGTTTTCCACCTCCTATTATAAAGTATTGATTATCCTTACAATTTTTTCCTCCAGAGTTTTTTTTTTTTTTTTCGCTTTTAGTTTCCATTTTAATCTCTTGCTTCATTGCTTCCAAATTCTCTTTGTGGTCAAATCACTTCTTTCTCCAAGGCTTTCTTGTAATTTGTTCAGTGTCTTTGCTTTATTCATATCTCCAACTTCAATTTCTGATTTGAGACCTTCTGCAACGCACTGACTCCACTTCCTCTCACACTTCTAGATGGGTCTGGTCACATCCTGTTTTGTTCTGACTTTGAATTCCTGTGTTCTTGCTGTTGACTTCCACCTCTCCTGTTGCTTTTTTGCTTAGAGCTCTGATAGTTTTCAGGTCCCTTTATGTTGTCCAGGGTCACAGTACTTTAGCCTTGAGGGCTATTTGGAGTCTGGACAGGGTCAGGGGTCATCTCAAGACGAAGTCTGCCTTTTTGTGTTCTCTTTATTGGTTTTTTTTTTCCTCTTTAGATTCCTTGATCATTATTCAATCTGATGCCTTAGATCTTTGCAGAAGTAAATTTGGGAGAGTTGGTCTCCAGTATAACCTTTCCCACTATCTGCTCCCCTTACTTTTTCTGAAGAGGTGGGGGATACTGAATATAATGTCAGACTGTTAAAGCATGTTGGTTAGTTTTGCTGCACATTTTCCCCTAGCTACTTGGCAGTCTAAAGCTGATTTTAGATGGGAGAATTATGAGAGTCTTTATCCACAAAAATCAGTTCTATAGACTATAGACTATCAGCTTAAAAGAGGGGAAGAAGGAAACCTAGAAAAGAATATGCAAGGAATGTAGTAAGTATGCTATGAAACAGTTCTCCATGGATGCTAATCACTATTCACAGGGAGCATGGAAAGAGGGGAGATTAGGTGATATGATCTTGACAGCCTGCTCTTTTTTTTTTTAGTTAATTTATTTTTAGTTTTTAAATATTCACTTCCATAAGTTTTAAATTTTCTCCCCCTCCCTCTCCTGCCACCTCTCCGAGATGGCATGCAATCTGATATAGGGTCTGCATATACATTCCTATTAAACACATTTTCACATTACTCATGTTGCATAGAAGAATTAGAAGAAATGGGAGGAACCATGAAAAAGAAAAAAAGAAAACAAAAGAAAATAGTCTGCTTTGTTCTGCATTTCAACTCCATAGTTCTTTCTCTGGATGTGGATGATATTTTCTATCCTGAGTCCTTTGGGATTGTTTTAGGTCCTTGCATTGCTGAGAAGGGCTAAATCTATCAAAATCACTCATCACACACTGTAGCTGTTACTGTGTACAATGTTCTTCTAGTTCTGCTGATTTCACTTAGCATGAATTCATATAAGTCTTTCCAGATTTTTCTGAAGTCCACCTGTTCATTCCTTTTTAAAAAATTTATTTACTTTTAGTTTACAACATTCAGTTCCACAATCCCTTGAGTTCCAAATTTTTCTCCCCCTACTCTCTGCCTCCTCCCTGGCGGCATGCAATCCAATTAGGTTCTACAAATACCTTTCCATTAAACATTAGCCAAGTTGTAAAGTAGAATTATATAACTAATGGAATAAACAATGAGAAAGAAGAAACAAAATAAAACAAAATAAAAAAAGAGAGAGCAAGTGGTTTGTTCCAATTTACATTCAGACTCTGTAGTTCTTTCTCTGAATGTGGATAGCCCTTTCCACCATGAGTCTTTTGGAGTTGTCTTTTTAACCTTGCGTTGCTGAGAGGAAACAAGTCTATCAAAGTTAGTCATCACAGATACCATGTGTCTGCAATTGTGTACAAAGTTCTCCTCGTTCTACTCTCCTCACTCAGCATCAGTTTATATAAGTCTCTCCAGGTTATTATGAAGTTCATCTGCTCCTCATTTCTTATAGCACAATAGTATTCTATTACATTCATATACCATATCTTGTTCAGCCATTCCCCAGTTAATGGGCATCCCCTCAATTTCCAGTTCTTTGCCACCCCAAAAAGAGCTGCTATAAATTTTTTTGTATATGTGGGCCCTTTCCCCATTTTTACGATCTCTTTGGGATACAGCCCTAGAAGTGATAGTACTGGATTTAAAGGGTATGCACATTTTTTATAGCCCTTTGGACATAGTTCCAAATTGCTCTCCAGAATGGTTGGATCAGCTCACAACTCCACCAACAATGGATTAGTGTTCCAACTTTCCCCACATCTCTAGTATTTATAGTTTTCCTGTTTTGTAATGTTAGCCAATCTGATAGGTGTGATGTGGTACCTCAGACTTGTTTTTATTTGCATTTCACTAATAAATAGTGATTTAGAGCATTTTTTTCATATGATTATGGATAGCTTTAATTTCTCCTTCTGAAAACTGCCTGTTCATATTTTTTGACCATTTATCAGTTGGGGAATGACTTGTATTCTTGTAAATTTGACTCAGTTCTCTATATTTTGTAAATAGAAATATATTTAGAAATCTTTATCATAGATACTATTTGTAAAAATTCTTTCCCAATTTTCTGCTTCCCTCCTAATCTTGGTTCCATTGGCTTTGTGCAAAAAAAATTTCAATTTAATGTAATCAAAAGTATACATTTTGCATTTCATAATATTTTCTATCTCTTGTTTGGTCATAAATTCCTCTGTTCTTCATAAATCTGTCAGATAAACTATTCCTTGGTCCCCTAATTTATTTCTAGTATCAGCCTTTATATCTAAATTGTGTACCCATTTGGATATTACTTTGGTATATGTCAGATGTTATTCTGCGCCCAATTTCTGCCATACTGTTTTTCAGTTTTCCCAGAAATTTTGGTCAGATAGTGAGTTCTTATCCCAGAAGCTGCGGTCTTTGGATTTATCAAACAGTAGATTACTATAATCATGGACTATTGTATCTTATGTACCTAAACTATTCCACTGATCTACCCCTCTATTTCTTAGTACCAAGTAGTTTTGATGATTGCTACTTTATAATACAATATAAGATCTGTAAGGGCTAGTCCACCTTCCCTAGCATTTTTTTTTTCATTAATTTCCTTGATATACTGGACCTTTTGTTTTTCCAGATGAATTTTGATATGATTTTTTTCTAATTCTATAAAATATTTTCTGGTAATTTGATTGGTATAGCACTGAATAGGTAAATTAATTTAGGTGACAGTCTATTCTTCTTGCAAGCATTCTGCCATGTTCTAAAATTTAGGACCACATGTGACTTTCTAGATCCTTGAGTGTGGCCTTTTGACAGAGTCCAAGTTTTACAGTACAAATCCTTTTATCAAGGGGATTTATTCTGTGAAGTTTGGATTTAGTCAAAGGGACCTAGAGGGCCACATGTGGCCTTGAGACCACAGGTTCCCCACCCCTGTTCTAAACCAAGTGTAATTGTAGTATAGTATGCCCTTCTGTAGTAGGACAGGTAGTCCACTGGTTTAGGGGAAAGATTCAGATAACTTTATCTTTATTCAAAAGAAAAGGCTACAGTCTTTGGAACAGCTGGGGAGAGCAGAAAGGAAGGGCTTAACTTTAGAGGAGTAAGAATGAGCAGAGACTTTATGATTTGAGCTTTTACTCAAACACTTGAAAGGATTTTTTTAGGCTTCAGTCACTGTGAAGATACTTGGATTGCCAGCTCCCTCCTTACTCATTTTTCACCAGCTATAGATTTTATTAAGAATCTGAGTTTTATTGGTCTAGGTTTGAATCCTAGCTCTGCTATTACCTCATTCTGTGCCCTTAGGCAGATTATTTCATCTTTCTGGGTCTCAGTTACTCCTGGAAAATGAGAGAGCTGAAGTAGGTAGTCAGTAGACTTTTCATAGACTTAAATTCAGTGAACTCTAATAGCTCCAAGATCAGATAGAAAACCCACTGTTTGGTGTTTAAAGTAACCTGGCCCTTTCCTGCCTTTCCACTCTTTTTACACCTTACTCCCTTCCACCTTGCTGTTCCTTAAGCAAAGCACTTCATCTCTTTACTCAGGACGTTTTCACTGTCTGTCCTCTACCTGGCCCTCTTTCCCTCTTCATCTATCTTTGCCTTCTGACTGACTTCCTTCAAATCTCAGCTAAAATCCCACCTTCTACCAGAAGCCTTTTCTATTTCTCCTTAACATTAGTACCTTCCCTCTGGGTTTATCTCTGATTCATCCTGTAATATATATCCTGTTTGTCTTCACCACCCCATTAGACTGTGAGCTTCTTGAAAGTAGAGACCATCTTTTGTCTTTCTTTGCATTCCCAGTGCTTAGCTTAGTTCCTGACTCATAGTAGGTGTGACTTGACTTACCACATCCATTGATAAACATTTGTTAAGTACTTACTGTGTTCAATTCCCCGAACATATAAAGACCAAAGCAAAATAATCCTTGCCCTGAAAGAGCTCAAAATAACTTGGGGAAAACAACTGAAATTTATATAGTGCCCTGAAGTTTACTGAGTGCTCTATATGTCTATATTATTTAATTTCATTTTATTCTAATAGCATCCCTGTAAGTATAACTATTACTATTTTTTTAATCATTGAGAACCCTGAAACACATAGAGGTTGTGACATTTTAGAGTTAGAATTTGAACTCTTTTGCCTCCAAGTTCAATACTTTTCATTACACTGAACTGCTGATAAGGGCCAGAGGCAGGATTTAACCTAGCTTTCTCCTGACTTCAGGTCTTTCCAAGTACAGCACACTTCAGATTGAATTTCTTTAAGTATTTTATGTATTGTATTACTTTTACATTAAAGATTAAGGAAAATATATGAATTCACAATCATAGAAGTACAACTATGGCAATTTCCTAAAAAGACTTTGTGTATGGCCCTGATTGTGGCCTATATGCATGTGTCTTTTCTGAGGACTAGAAATTTTTGACCACAGCAACTTGTAAATAACTTCTATTAATTTATAAAAGGTTTGCATTCTCTATCTGAAGAGGAAGATACCTTCAATGACAAATTTACAGTTCTTTGGAATACTAAAATAATCATTATAATACCTAAGGCCATCATTTGGCCACTCCTGGAATATTGTTTAGAAATCTACCCATTGTGTGGTATTATTGAATTCATTTAACTTTTACTGAACTTCGTGTTAGCTGTAGGAAAATAAAGATGTAAACAAAACAAGCTTTCTTCCTTAAAGGAACTTATAGAAAATCTTTGTTGTGATCCATCTTCCATGCAGTGCCTGAGTGATTTTTCCTAAAGTGCAAATCTAACTGTGTCATCATCTCCTTTTTCCTTTTTTTCTTTATTTAAAAAAGAAAAAGGTTTATTGATAAATTTTATTTTTATACTACTAACATACACAGATTATTCCCACATAGTGAAATGTCTCTTGTAATGAAGTAAAACAGTTAAGTAAAACTAATAATATAGTAATCTCATTTGGAAAGTGCTGGCAGTATTCCACATCTGTAGCACTCCTCTCATCTAATTTTTAAAAAATTAGCAGAAATCTATTTTCTCTCTTTCCCATTCCTTACCCCACTAGGGGAAAAATACTTTCTTTTCTTTTCTTTTCTTTTTTTTTTTGGCATGGTGAAGCAAAAGAAATTTCTTCAGTGGCTGTATACAAATGTATGTAGGTGTGTGCACACACCTGTCTCATTCTGCACCCTGAATCAATCACCTCTGTCATGGATAGCACGTTTCATCATTGATCCTCTAGAATGCATAATCATTGTATTCATCATACTTCTTAATCCTCTCAAAGCTGTTTTTTTTAAAGTTTTGTTATTGTATAAATTGTTCTGCTGATTCCATTCTTTATCAGTTTATCAGAGTCCTCAAATGAAATATTTTGAAGACTTCCCTTCTCAATAAATTCAGAGGTTCATAAATTTAGACATGAATTTAGAGCTTATCACATCCATCCTTGTTTTATAAAGGATAGAACTGAGTCCCAAGCAGGTTAAATGATTTTTCTAAGGCACAGGCTACATGTGGCAATGCTGGGATTTGACCTTCAAATCCTGTGTCTTTTCTCTTGTCTAACATTTCTGACCAAATTCTGTTACCTGTCAGTTACCTCTGTCATAACATATACGTGACTATGTTTGCAATTTAAACCCTTCTAAACTAGTATAATTATATGTTTCTATCCACACACACCCTGTTGCAGCAAAATTGGCCATCCCTATGATTCTTCATGCATGATGCTTCATTTCCTGCCTTATGCTTTTGCCATAGCTGACCCAGATGTCTGGAATGGACTCCTTTGTCCCCTGTATACCTTAGAATGCCTAATTTCCTGCAAGACAGCTCAAATGCTACCTTCTACACAAATCCTTTTCTTCTTCCCCCAGCTGATAGTACCCATGCCCCAAATCATCTTGTATCCATTTTGTAGTATACATATTTGTGTTGCCTTCTGTGGTTAAGCTATAAGCACTTGGACAGCAGGAACTATTTCCCTCTTGTCTTTGTATACCCAGAACCTAACCTATCTTGCAGGTACTAGGCACCCACAAATATTTGTCGATTAGTCAATATTATGAGGTTAGCAAAAAAATAATTTATTTAAATTTTTTACTTTATAGGACAGATAAAATCTTAATTTCTATCCTTGACCTTTGCTTTGAGTCCTAGTTTGTTTTTTTTGTTGGATATCTCCACCTGAATATTCAACCAGTACCTCAAACTCTTGTCCCTAAAACTCATCTTATTTTCCTACCAAAGCCTCCACTTCCTTCAACTTACTCATTTCTGCTGAGTTGATGGCACCAACATTCTTCCTGTCATCCAAACTTAGAACTTTAGCATAATTTTCCTACTCCTTTATCCCATCAACTCACTCAATCCTACTTTCCAGAATTCTACTTCTGACTTCTTTGGGAGAAGTTTAGGGGAGAAGGAACCAGGGAAGGGAGAAGGAAGGACCTTCTTAATATACCATATATTACACATTCCTTTTTCTTCGTCAATAACCATTTATTAACCACTTACTATGTGCCTAATTTCCTCAAGAGTATACCTTCTTGGTCTCATGATGGAAAATGCTATCCACCTTCAGAGAAAGAACTGATGGGGTCCAAATGCAGATTGAAGCAAGCTTTTTTTAAACTTTATTTTTCTTAAGTTTTTGGTTTTCTTTTTGGTCTGTGTTTTCTTTCACAGCATGACTAATATCAAAATACGTTTTGCGTGACTGTACACGTATAACCTATATCAAGTTGTTTACCTTCTCAGTGAGGGGGAAGGGGAGGGACAGGGGGAATTTAGAACATAAACTTTTTTAAAAAAATGAATGTTAAAACAATTTTTACATGTAATTGGGAAAAAATAAAATATTTTTTAAAGAGTACATCTTCTTAATATAGAATGCTACAGATTCCTTTTTATTAGTCAGTCAGCAAACATTTATTAACTCCTTACTCTATTCCAGGTGCTATGCTAAACCCTGAGTATTCAAAATCAAAAAAGATAAAATCTCAGCTCATAGGGAGCTTGCATTCTGTTGGGAAGACAATGTGTACAACATACACATGCATGTTTGACCATGTCACCCCCTTACTCATTAATCGGGGTCTTTACCTTTCTTTATATTCTCAGAGAACCTGGCACATAGTAAGTTCTTAATAATGACATTTGTTGAGAATGATGATATAATTCTGCATATGTACAAGATAAATACAAGGTAGATTAGAAGGGAGGGCACTAGTGGTAGGGATTAGGGAAAGCTATAGAATTCTGAAGGTGGTACTTGAGCTTCATCTTGAAGGCAGTGAGGTATTCTAGGAGGAGCCATTTTGGAAGCTGTGTTTCAGGCCTGGGAGACATATGTTTCAAAGGCAGGCACATGGGACAAGTACATGAGTGAAGAATAGAGAGAGGCCCAGTTTGGCTGAGCTAGAGCTAGTGGGAATTGGAATAATATATGATGAGTCTAGGAAAATTAGGTGGGGCCAGACTTTGAAGGACTTTAGCACCCTAATAGAGGAATTTCTGTGTTACTCTTAGAGGCAGTAAGGAGCCACTGAAATTTATTGAGGAGGGGAATGACTAGGGCTTGAGGAAAATCACTTTGGCCGCTGAGTTGAAGTTGCATTGGCATGGAAACAAATCTAAGGCAGAGAAACTCATTAAGAGACCCATTTCCAAAGTCTAACTTAAATGTGATAAGAGCCTGAATGGAGGTGGTAGCAATGTAAGTAGAGATTGGATTGCATATGAGAGATGTTGAAGTTGAAGTTGCAGAATCTGGCAATGGATTAGATACTGGGATGAGGGTAAGTGAGGAATTGAGGATGATGCCAAGGTGTTACAAAGCTAAGAGACTAGAATAGAGCTGGGCCCCTCTACAAAAATAGGGAAGTTTAGTAAAGGGGATGGTTTTGGAGGGGATGGATACGGAGTTCTGTTTTGAACATGTGGAGTCTGAAATGTCCTGTCCTTCACACTTATGCTGAAAAGATATTGGTAAAGGAAATGAAGATCTGACTACAGCTCTCCCCTGCTCCAAAAACTCCAGTGCCTTCCTCTTGCCTCTAGGTTAAATACGAAACTCTTTGTATTTAAGCCATTCACAATCTGATTCCATCTTGGCTTATTATATTTCATACATTTTCATGAGTATGTCTCATGAAATCTTGGTATCTTTTGTTTTTATAACCCCTACATTTCCTCCTATATCCCTTTCCTCCTCCCAGAGAGCCATCCCATATAACAAAAAAATTTTTTTTAATGAAAGGGGGAAAAATCATCAAAATCAATTAACCCATGGGGAAAAAATCATTACAGGCAGGCCCTTGTCTGCAAAAGAGATGAGGGAAGTGTTTTTCCCCATATTCCTTGCTGTTTTTGGTGGGGGGGAAGTATCACATAAATTCCAGGGAGGAGCCTTCTACTCTTCTTGTCTCTTGAAGAGAGATTCCTCTGGGCTACATGTTTGTTTTTGTTTTTTTTTTTAAAGCAATTGGGGTTAAGTAACTTGCTCAAGGTTACACGGCCAGTCGTTATTTGTGTGTGGGTACTCATTTTCTGAGGCCGGATTCGATCTCAGGTCATCCCAACTCCAAGGCCAGCGCTCTTACTCACTGTGCCACCTAGCTGCCCCATGGGCTACATGTTGCTTAACCCATGTCTAGCCCTGCTAGGAAGGCTACCAGCTTGACTTCCTGCTTTTACCTTGGCTTTACTTGTAGTCACCTTCCTTGTTGCTTGTGGATTTCTGTATGACTTTTCTTGCAGGTTTGGGGTGGCAGTAGTCACAGTTCTTTCTCATTGGATTTTTTGGGTTTTTTGTTTTTTGTTTTTGCTTTTTGGAGGGGGAAAAGGCATGGCAATTGGGGTTAAGTGACTTGCCCAAGGTCACATTGCTAGTAAATATCAAGTGTCTGAGACTGGATTTGAGCTCAGGTCCTCCTGACTCCAGGGCTGGTGCTCTATTCATTGTGCCACCTAGCTGCCCCAAGGCAAATACATTTTTACCTAGGTGTTCTTGTTAGGCAACTTAATCTCTTACCCAATAACTTATCATTCCTGTATTTAAGGAATGATCTCAAAATACAAATCCCTTTCTTGGACATCATCTTCTTTTTTAAAACAAATTTACTTATTTTATTCTGAACTTTAAAAAATAAAACAAGCATTTTCGTAGCATAGTAGAATAGAAAAAAAGGTGATTGTACATGGAACTGCAAATCTGTTGTGTACAACTTGCTATTCCTTTTAAATATATAATAGTTATTATGTGATTTTTTTTCTTCCCTCCCCTTCTCCTCACCCTAGAGATGGCTATACTATTAGGCTGTGTGTGTGTGTGTGTGTGTGTGTGTGTGTGTGTGTGTGTGTGAGAGAGAGAGAGAGAGAGAAAGAGAGAGAGAGAGAAAGAGAAACCATTCTCTATATACTTCTATTGATCAGTTCTTTCTCTGGATGCAGGTAGTGTCTTCCTTCATTTGTCCTCTGTAGTTAATAGTCAGAATGACTTAATTACTCAAAGTTGTTCTCAAAACAGTGTTCTCTTGGTTCTGCTCATTTTGCTCTTTGTTATTTTGTTCAAGTCTCTCCATGTTTTTTGAGGTCATCAAACTCATCACTTTTTATAACATAGTAATATTCCATCAGAATCATATACCACAACTTGTTTAGCCATTCACCAATTGATGGATGTCCCTACAATTTGCAGTTCTTTACTACCATAAAGAAAGCTGCTAGAACAGTTCTTTTAGAACATATAGGTTCTTTCCTCTTTCCCTAATCAACTTGGGAAACAGACCTGATAGTAGAATTTCTGGGCCGCCAAAGGATATAGGCAGTTTAATAACTCTTTGGACATAATTCCATCATCTTCTTAACCATTAGAGTGTGCTCTCCTTGAGGGCAAGAACTGTTTCTTGCCTCTTTTTGTGTCCTCAGTGCTTAGCACAGTGCCCGGCACATAGTAGGTACTTGATAAAGATTTATTGACTGAGTGACTACTCAGCTGTTTACTTCCTAAATTTGTTTTTTATCTTTCAAAGCCCTTGTCTTCAATTGGCAACAAACAGAAAGGAAAATTCCACCTGGGCCCTAACTCTTATTTAAGACTTTGTAATCATTAACGATGCTTTCTAGATTTCTTCTGGCACTATCATCTGAACTGGAAGTGAGTAGCTGTTTTTCTGTCACATCTTAGCTAGTTGCCCTTTTGTTATTGGTTGTTGTTGAAGAGATTTTGGATATCTGTTAAGTGGTCTCCTGGACACAAGAGGAAAAAAAGGCAGCAAAGATGAACATAATGAACTACTCTGTTCAGTAGGCCTTACTTAACCAAGAGTGTTAGCTGTGGGAGAATGTAGTAAGTCATATAAAGAATTGAAGATCTCATTTCAGCAGGTGTAGAGGATGAGGGTGTATTCTAATTACATGTAGAGATCATGCATATAGATTATGTAGAGAGATACATTCCTGTCATTGCTACAGAATAACACATGTGCATTGTACAGAATGCAAATTAGTCTATTATGGAAGGCAGAGAAAGCCATTCTGCCCTTCAGAGAGACATAGGGGTAATCCTGACCTGTGTCATGAAGTTGAAGAAGGATAGAATTTAAGACAGAAAAAAGGGCCGTGGAACCTAAAAAGCTTTGTGATAGTTTTGAGACTCTTCTCGTAGAAAATAGGTATCTCATAAAAGATGGTTTTTCTCATGCTTCAAGGCGATTACCTCCAAACTTTTTGATCTCCCACCTTTCTCAGTAAAAATTTTTGAATATCTACACCCGAATGTCAGTGTAATTTGGTTACAGATTTACATGTGTACTACTGTACTGATAAATCATGTATATTATAGACACATATAAACTGAGAAAAGATGATAAAGATTAAATAATTTGTAAAAACATTTTTATTTCATTTGTCAGTAGGGCAAAAAAAATCTTGCTCATTCAAACATGAATAATAATATTATATGCAGTAATGTAATATTAGATATAATAAATATTTATTTTTGTTCAGTTGTGTCTGACTCTTCCAAGACTCTGTGGGTCATACTGTCCATGGGTTTTCTTGGCAAAGACATTGGAGTGGTTTGCCATTTTCTTCTCCAGTAGATTAAAACAAAGAGAGGTTAAGTGACTTGTTCAGGGTCTCACAGTTTGTGTCTGAGACTGGATTTGAAATTAGGTCTTCCTGACTCCAGGCCCAGTGTTCTATCCACTGAGCCATCTAGCTGCCTCATTAAAAACAACAATGTTTTTAGTGAGAGCAGCGTTATCTAATAAATATTTCATTTTTCTAAACCCTCGTATTTTCTAGGGGATAGGATAGATTTATTGTTTATTCATTAATCATTATTATTAAGTTTATTTGATTAATGTAACTAGCCAATGAGGTGAATTTCTTTTTTAGATAGCTTTTAATTGAAAGATACAGTAATTTGTTAATGGTTATTAATTATTCAATTTGATTAATGTAACTAGCCCAGCAAGTGAATTTCTATTTAGATAATTTTTATTGAAAGATACATATGACAACCAAATACATCACGAGTATGATTTTTCAACAGGAATCACTTCTCTGTAGATATATACCATATACTATGCAAAGTTACTTGCAAAAGTGAGTTGTGTCTGATTTCAACTGAGCAGAAAGTTTCCAATATAAATACATTTCTCCCCACATAGGTCTTCTCTAACATTTTTAGACATACTTGGTAGTTGCTTAGTTCCCAAACTTTTAAGTAGCAGAAAATTTTGCTGGAACATTTTTCTGTTGGGCCACCTTCCCATCTTTCTTGAATTTGGAGTCCTGAGATGTCTGAGCTCTTAGTGTTATTTTCATCTTTTATAGGAGTATTTAAATTTAGCAGCAGCTCTAGTTTTTTGTCCAAATAATCCACAGCTGGCTGCAGTGGGTGAGTGGTTTTCCAACATGCCTCTGAAGAATATGGCCTGAGTCTGTCTGTACCTGTGGACAATGAATGACTGACAGTATTAGAGATCTCATCAGAAACAGGCCATCTGATCAGCTTACTCAACCCCTTTCCACCTTCTTTTTTTAACGTCAAATATGAGTTCTAAAGGACTGCAGGCTGGACAAACGTGGCGATCACAGTTACCCTGGTGGTAAAGGCACTTCTTTAAGGGCTCAGACCAGTGACTCGAAGTCTATATAGAAAGCTGAGATCTGTTTAGGAGATGTTTTCCTCTGCAAAATGAAACTATGAGGCATGACCAGCAGAGTTAAGCAGAGCACTCAAATCTAATATCCCCTGTGATTTTTCTTCCTCTTCCTCTTTTTTTTTCTGCCTGTCTCAATATCTTGATATCCTCTCCAGTTAGAGACAAGCTTTCCTTTGGAGTACTTTTTCCTGTTCATTCCTGGCTTCTTAATAGGTTTCTGGATTTTAAAACTCTTGACCTGGTTTCAGCTTTATTTTCCATCATTGCCCATCACACCATCTTTGGTTCAGCCAAAGTAGCCTTCTTACTAGCCCTCACGCAGGATATTCCATTTCCCTGTCTCCCAGTGGAATGCACTTCCTTCTCATCTCTTAGAACCTCTAGCTTCTGTCAAGGTTCTATGCAAGCCCAGTTTTCCACATGAAGCATTTCCTGATTGTCCATCTGCGTGTGGAGTCAGAAACACCTGGGTCCAAATCACACCTTCGACATTTACTAGGCATGTGACCAAGTCAGTTAGCTTCCCTAAACCTCAGTTTCCTCATCTGTAAAATGAACGGGTTGGACTATAGGACTGAACAGTGCTTGCAGATGCTATTGACAGCTTACTCTAAAGAAAACAAATATTTATATGTTGGTATTAAAAACTGCCCAGATACCCTGCAGTATAAAGACTAAAGAGTCACAAAGAAGGAAATTCTATTGTCTCCTTAAATAACTTATTATTTCCCCTCAGAATTTTTAGGAAATTCTTTCTGAACAAATCTTAATCCATATCACTATAATTTTAATGCATTCCATCTTATCCTTTCTGAAGAATATTTGAGTATTGTGATGAATTCTGGTTCCTAACTATTTCTGGAATACCCCTGGTCATCCTGTGTGAAATTCTCAAACCAAAGTTTGATTTCACTTAAGATTACAAGAAATGCAAGATATACCACTTTTTTAGGAGGAAGGCATTTGGGATGTGGGTGGGGAGTCATGAAATTAAGCAATCCCTGCTCTTAGAAATCATTGGTTTAGGAAACTCTTTTGAATTTTTCAAATGGGATTCTACTCTGCTCTGTAAAATATAAGTTTTGGGGAAAAGTCGCTGAGAGTCAACAATATTTAGTCCTTAAGTGTCATGAAGAAAAGGTATGAGAGACCTGGGTTCTAGTTGTGACTAACTTAGCTGTTAACTAAGTGTATAACCTTGGCAACTCATTTAAAGCTCCCTGGCATCAGTTTCTTCCAGTACACCTCCATCATCCTTCAGGCTCTGAGTCTGTAATTTTGTATAGTGCTTTTCTTCAAAACAATGCTACTAGAGGTTTGAGTTCACTGGAGTCAGGAGAGGGGGCCACCTACCTCTCACTCTCAACTACATCCCCTTTCCCTCCCCTCACCCAATCATTTCTCCCCACATAATCCCCCTACCACCTACACCTTCTTTCCTTTCTTCTTTCTCTTCACCTGACTGATCCCAAAGGATTCTACTTATACCTACATGTGTGTGCATGGGGGCATGTGAGAAAGGGGGAAAAAAAGTCAGCCTAACTGATGGATGCATTCAGAGGCATGTGCAATGGGAAACACCTGGGGACCTCCCACCTCTAGGAAGAGGGAGGAAAAACAAATGTCAGCTCAACTATATGACACTCACAGGACAAGATATTTGTGCTTGGAGACACACACTCTGGGAACAATCTTGTTACTACAGGCTTACTCTGTAGAAACACATCTCTTCTCAGAACACTCAGAGGACAAGATACTTGTGGAAGGAGATAGTCTCTCTTATTACATTCCCATTACTACAGCCTTGCTTTCAGTGGAGACACATCTAATCTCAGACTGCTAAGAAGACTAGATACTCATATGTAGCATGGTCCATAGTATTTGAAAACATTTAAGTTGCTTCAAGCTTGGTCTCTATAAAAGCTAATTGGTCATCTTGGTCATGTTCCATGAAAAATAAAGGTAAGCTGAGACAAAACAAAAATGAAAATGTTTCAGAGTAGGCAGCACAAGTATTAATATCTCCTTTTTATAGATAAAGAAATTGAGACTCCATGACATTGAATGACTTATCTAAAGTCACACAGCTAGTAAGCTTAGGGGGTAAGACTTAAATCCAGGTCTTTTAAAACCAAACTCAATGAATTTCTACTATACAATGTTGCCCTAACATAGGTAATATAAAATGCTCAAGTAATTTAAAGTGGGTTGAAATTATTCAATGGTTTTTTACTTTTTTGTTATTTATTATTATTAATTTTTTAATTAAACAAATGCTTTATTAACTTCTGGTTTACATCATTCATTTCCACCAGATTATGAGTTACATTTTTCCCCCATTTTTTCCCTACCCACCACCACAGAATAGCAGTCCCACCAGATATCCCCTCATCCAATCTGCTCTCTCCCATATCTTCTCCCATACCCCCTTCGACTTTGCCATTAGGGCAAGGTGAATCTCTGAGCCCCACTGCCTGGACATCTTATGAAACATTTAATTTAAAACTTCGATTTTCAGATCCATTCCCTTTCTCCCTTGTCACCCACTCCCTCTGAGAAGATAAGCAATTCAGTATGTGTTGTACATGTATATCTATGCAAAACATTACCATAGTAGATATATTGTAAAAGACTGCTTATATTTCCCTCCCACCCGTCTCACCTCCCACCTGGTCCATTTCCTACTTTGATCCTGTCCCTCTTTGATAGTGGGTACTTCTAACCTCCCCTCTCCCCAGAATGCCCTCCCCTCCATCATCCCCCCCTCATCCCCCTTTCCCCTACTCAGGAGAGTGAGGGTAAGATATTCCATTTAGTATGTATGTGATTCTCTCCTTGAGCCAACTTCAATGAGAATATGCTTTTGCCTTTTTACCTTCCTGTTCTTCCCCTCCCCTGCAACTACTTCCCCTTGCCTCTTCTACATGAGATGGTTTGCCCTACCCTGTCTCTCTCCATCTCCTCTTGCCACTTCCCTCTCTCACCTCTTGACTTCACCCCTTAAGAATCATTCCTTCCTTGGGGCGGCTAGGTGGAGCATCGAGCAGAGAGCCAGCCCTGGAGCCAGAAGGACCCGAGCTTGGATCTGGCCCCAGACACCCAACACACAAACAAAAACCCAGCCATGTGACCCCGGGCAAGTCACCCAACCCCAATTGCCCTCCAAAAAAAAAAAAAGAATCATCCCTTCCCATCAAATTCAACCTGTGCCCTCTATCCATGTATACCTGTGAACATATGCCATGTACCCTTCTTCAATTATTTTCATAATGAGAAAGGTTTCATCAAACACAGTTATTGTTTGTCCATGTAGGACTGTAAATAGTCCAACTTTGATAAGTTCCTTTTGATTTCTTTTCCTTGATTACCTTCTCAAGCATCTCTTGCTTCTTGAGTCTGAATGTCAAATTTTCTATTCAATTCTGGTTTTTTCATCAAGAATGCTTGAAAGTCCTCTATTCCACTGAATGACCATATTTTCCCCTGAAACAAGATACTCAGTTTTGCTGGGTAGGTGACCCTTGGGTTCATTCCCAGTTCTTTTGCCCTCTGGAATATCATGTTCCATGCCCTTCGATCCCTCAGTGTAGAAGCTGCCAGGTCCTGGGCTATTCTGATTGTGTTTCCACAATATTGAAATTGTTTCTTCCTGGCTGCTTGTAGTATTTTCTCCTTGATCTGGGATTCTGGAACCTGGCTATAATATTCCTGGGAGTTTTCTTTTTGGGATCTTTTTCAGAGGTGATCTGTGGATTCTTTCAACCTCTATTTTGCCCTCTGGATCTAAAACATCAGGGCAGTTTTCCTTGAGGATTTCTTGAAGGGTGATTTCTAGGTTCTTTCTTTGATCATGGCTTTCAGGTAGTCCAATAATTTTAAAATTATCTCTCCTGGATCTATTTTCCAGGTCAGTGGTTTTTCCCATGAGATATTTTACATTGCCTTCTATTCTTTCATTTGTTTGAATCTGTTTAATAGTATCTTGATTTCTCATAAAGTCACTAGCTTCCATTTGCTCCAGTCTAATTCTGAAGGAATGAATCTCCTCAGTGAGCTTTTGAGATTCTTTTTCCATCTGGCAAATTCGACTTTTTAAGGCATTCTTCTCCTCATGGCCTTTCTGAGCCTCTTTTGCCATTTGAGTTAGTCTATTTTTTAAGGTGTTATTTTCTCAGTCAGGCTGTTGACTGTCATTTCATACTTTTCTTGCATCTTTTTCATTTCTCTTCCCAAATTTTCCCCCACTTCTCTTATCTGCTTCTTAAGGTCCTCTATGGCCTGTAGCCAGCTTGTATTTTCATTTGGAGCTTTTGGTGCAGGAGTTCTGACCTCACAGTCCTCCTCCATGCTTTGAGCCTCTTTGCCCCTAAAATAGGAGTCCATTGTTGAACTTTTCTGTTTATTTTGTTTCGTTTGCCTAGGCATATTGCCACTTAATTACTTGATTTTTGGGCTTGTTGCCACAGTAGGACTCTGCCACCAGACAGGGGAGCTTCCGCCCAAACGTGGGGTCTTCATAACTTCCGCCAGTTGGGTGGCCTCTGTAAAGCCTCCACCCACTCTGGCAAGTTGGATACCCACCCCAAACTTCCCCCCCAGACCACAATCCAGATCCAGGCAGTTTAAAGCAAAAGCGATTAACCCCGAGACTGATTGCTGGATCTTCCTACAGTTTGCAGACCAGGAGCTAGAGCCACTACTGATGCTGCAAAATGGCTTCTGTGCAGCTGTCTCTTCAGCAGCTTTTTGCCCCCAGGGGAGGAAGCCACGTGTTCCCCAAATACTGGTCCCAAAGTCCATAGGGCAGTAACCTCTCACTTTGTCCTAGGCATATCTGTGCTGATAATTCTGGAATCGCCACAGTTGCTGGTGTTCTGGGGTTCCACCAGCCGGCTGAAGGCCCGGCCACCCTGGGGCTAAAACCGCGGACCTGGGCTCTGCGGGCTGCGCTGTAGGTTTCCAGCGAGCTGTGCTGCCTGCTCTCAGAGCGCTGCGCTGGCTGCTCCCTGCAGGGCTGCTGGGCTGTCCTCAGCAGGAGGTTAGCTTGTCTGTGCCATTCTGTGGGTGCTGTGGCTCCAGAAGTTGTTTGGAGCTCCCTTTCACATTGTTTGAAATTTGTGTGGGGCAGAGCACATTGGAAATGCTGTTTCTACTCCGCCATCTTGGCTCCGCCCCCCTATTTGATGGTTTTTTGAAGGTTGTTGTTATCCTCCTGTTCAATCAACTCCATTAGTTCCCTATTGCCTCCAGGATAAAATATAAAATTCCCAGGCTTTTAAAATCCCTCATGACTTGGCCTGTTCCTATCTTTGTAGTCTTATTACTCCTCATACCTCCCCAGTACTCTGTGATCCAGTGACGATGGCCTGCTTGCTCTCCCAATCACTAGACATTCATCCAGACTTTGGGCATTCACTTGCTTTCCCCCATGCAAATGATTGCTGATTTATAAGAGCCATTAATAACTTGTCATTTCTTTTTTAAAATTATATTTAGTATTTTATTTTCCCTAGTTTCATGTAAAAATAATTTTTAACATTCATTTTTAAAACTTTGAGTTCCAAATTCTCTCCCTTCCTCCCCCTCCCCATCCCCATTGAGAAGGCAAGCAATTGGGCAATTGGATATGGGTTATACATATGTCATGCAAAACATTTCCATATTAGTCATATTGTCAAAGAAAACGTAGACAAAATAAAAATTGCAGAGAATAGCTGTCATTCACAACTGATCATCTTACAATATTGCTATTACTTTGTACACAGTACATTTCACTTTACTCATGTAAGTCTTTCTAGGGTTTTTTGAGAGTATCCTGCTCATTTCTTTTTTTTCTCTAGTAATCAATTGTGATTGATTTTTTAAAAATTTATTTAGTATTTTATTTTTCCCCAGTTACATGTAAAAGCAATTTTTAGCATTCATTTTTAAAACTTTGAGTTCCAGATTCTCTCATTTCCTCCCTCCCCATTGTGCCTCATTGAGAAGGAAAGCAGTTCGATCGATATAGGCTATACATGTGTAGTCATGCAAAACTTTTTTTAAAAAAGGATGCTCCAGTCTGTATTCAGACACCATCAATTCTTTCTCTGGGGATGGATAGCATTTTTCATCATAAGTTGTTGTCTTAGATCATTATATTGTTGAGAATAGCTAAGTCATTTAAAGCTGATCATCTTACACTATTGCTGTTACTTTGTACACAGTACATTTCACTTTGTGTCAGCTCATGTAAATCTTTCCAGGTTTTTCTTAGAGCATCCTGCTTGTCATTCCTTATAGAACAGCAGTATTACATCAAAGTCACATACCACAGTTTGTTCAACCATTCCTTATTTGATGGGCATCCCCTCAGTTTCCAATTCTTTGCCACTAGAAAAGAGCAGCTATAATATTTTTGTACATATAGGTCCTTTTCCTTTTCATTTTTTATCTCTTTCATGATACAGACCAAGGAGTCGTATTGCTAGGTCAAAGGGTATTCATGGTTTTATAGACGTTTGAGTACAGAGTAACTTGACATTTCAAAGTGCCACCAACTCCAATTTTCCATGTCAGGATTATTTTTGCATTGCTCATTAATTATATTTTCTCCAGCAGGCTTTCCTCCTACATTCTTAATGTCCTTTCTACTGCTATTTTGGAAGTTTCCTTCTTTAGATACTAACTAGCTATGAGATATTTGGAAAATCCCTTCACTTCTCAGAGCTTCTGTTTCTTTATCCATAAAATGGGGGATAATAATACCTACCTCATAAGAATGTTGTGAAGAAAATGTTTTGTAAAAAATTAAAGTTGCCCTACTTCCATTTCTTATAAGGACAGTGCTTGTCTACCTCTATGTCCCCTCTTGGACATTTTGATCTCTCCATTTCAGAGGCTGCTACAGTTGAACCATGGGAAGACTATTAGCCATTTTGTGTTTCTTTTTCCATAATTCTGATTGTCTAAATTATGTTTGTAAATGTGTCTATAAACTAAACCAAACAGCCAAGTTTTTATATGTTTGGGAGAGTTAGTTTGCTTTCCCCAAAGTGAATTTGATCCCCTGTCAACAAGGAAGCTTTCTGGTGCTAAATAATTGTCCAGTGTCCTATTGAGAATACAGTAACAGATTTCCAAAGTAAGTTGTCCTAAAGGGAAAAAAATCAGTACTAATAACAGGCTGGATTTAATTTTTTTGCTTTTTGTTTTCCGTTTATTGCATGATGCTCTGGGAAGGTTGATGGAATTTTTCAGTAGTTGTGATTGATTATTTTCATTGGATGGCATCCGTCTCTAACTACCTTTTGGATCAGAATGTTTTTTCTATTATGCACATCACAGATACTGCTTGAAAAATTGAACTACATTGAATTGAAAGTATAAATTACTGTTCTATAAAAGCTTTTTTATTACATAGTGATGGGGAGAATTTTTTTGGAGGGGGATTTAGTATTTATATTTTCATCTTTTCTTTCTGAAATCCTCTTATCCAGTTGAGTTGCTATCTCCTCCATGAAATCTTACCTAATCTTCCCATTAGAAGAAGTCCCTTTTTCCTTAGCTCTTAGAGCACTTTCTCTACACCACATCAAATCAACAAGAGTTTATTTAGTGCCTACTCTGTGTTGGACACTGTGCTAAGTGTGGTTGATTCAAAGAAAGGCTTCCTTCCTTCCTTCCTTCCTTCCTTCCTTCCTTCCTTCCTTCCTTCCTTCCTTCCTTCTTTCCTTCCTTCCTTCCTTCCATTAAGGTCAGGGCATGGAACACAGCAAGTACTTAATAAATACAGGATGTTCCAAAAATCTTAGTGTATTCTTAAGCTTTAATACCTCTTAACTTCCCTGAATTCACATCAAGTCACATAAGAGTTTAATATTTCAATTAAATGAGGCCATAATCTATGTTTCTGTTATTTCTCCACCATTCCCCAAGAAACTCATTATTGGGAAAACCTCATCATCCTGAAAGAGATCTCATTAGCCTTAGTACTCACCCTCATCACTCTGCTGTGATTGGAAGGTGGAGCCATGAACTCCAAAATCCTCCATTAAGGAGGGGGCTCAACTCTGAAATATTTCTCATTTCTCTCCTGACTGCACTACTCTCAAACTTTTCTTTCTCATCTGCCATGTGTTCCCTCTTCCTTTCAGCTTCCTTTTGTGTGTGGTCTTCCCCCATTAGATTGTAAATTTTTTAAGGACAGGGAATTTTGTGTGTGTGTGTGCGTGTGCATGTGCATGTGCATGTCTCCAGCACTTAGCACAGTGACTGGCACATAGTTGATGCTTAATAAATATTTATTGACTAATGTTTCTAAAGTAAGTGGTATTTGAAGTCTTTTAAACAGAGTTGCAAGTCCTGATATAATATAGGTATAAAGTCACATAGAGCTAAATTAATTTGGTTGTAGGTGGTATTGTATACCACACTGACCCTGAAGTCTAGGAATCCAATTTGACTACCATTGGTTGTTTCTTTTTAAAATTCAGGTCTTTTGTATAATGACTGCCTATAATTAAAGCAGCTGTTATGCAATAGTACAGTATAATTTGAATTATTAAAGTTGATATTAATTAACTTTTATCTTTTCCCTTTGCTTAGGAAGACAAATTATTCCCAGGAGTGAGTTGTGTTCACCAGCGAGATATAACTAATAATTATGTACCTGGCATTTTTCTTTCATAAGATGCTTTTTCATCAGATCACAGAATCATTGTTGGAAAGAACTTTAGAGGCCATCTTTTTCAACTCCTTCATTTTACAGGTGGGAAAATTGAGGCCTAGGAAAGTTAAGTGACCTGCCCAAAGTTATGCCAAGTAATTATCTTGATATATGTGTATTAGAACCCAGCTAGGTAGGCAGTGAGTGAATAGGGGACTGGGCCTCAAGTGAGGAAAACTCATCTTCCTGATTTCAAATCATGCTTCAGACTAACTATGTGACCCTGGGCAGGTCACTTAACCCTGTTTGTCTCAGTTTCCTCATCTGCAAAATGAGCTGGAGAAAGAAATGGGAAGCCATCTAGTGTCTTTGCCAAAAAAAACAAACAAGCAAACAAAAAAAAAAAAACCCCAAAACTGAAATGGGGTCATGAAGAATTAGACACTGGAGAGTACCAAGAGTTTAAGTGACTTTTCCAAAATCATATACCTGCTTGATATATGGCAGAATTAAATCTAGGTTTTCCTGACTGAAGGTGCCTGGATATTCACTAGGCCCTTAATATCACCCCCAGCTCTCCTCCTTTCAGTCAGTGAGATGGCCTTTCTCTTTGCCAAGGCCAAGCCCTTGTATCTTCCCAAGGTATCGTGACCTCAATTTTTCTTCCTCTTTTTCTCTCTCCTGTTCCTCTCTTTCCATCCTCTCTCTTATTCTCTTCTTCCCTTCTCTTCCTCTACCTCCTCCTTTCGGTGTTTTTTTCTTTCTCTCTCCAACCCCTGCTGCCTACTTTTTGCTTTTTCCTCTCTTCTGGTTCCTTCTCTGTTGCCATCAAACATGTTCATCCTTAAAAACACCGAACTAGACCCTCTGTCCTCTCAAGCTACGGTCCTATATCTCTCTTCCCTTTCTCAGTGAAAACTCCTTTAAAAAGCTGTCTATAATTGCTGCATCCTTTTTCTCCTCTTAGTCCTCAAACCTTTGCAATCTGACTTCCAACCTCATTATTTAATTGAAAATGCTTTCTCCAAAGTTATCAATGATCTCTTAGTTGTCAGTGGTAAAGTCCAGGTGAGGAACCAGGTGGAAAGGGATGCCAAATGAGGAGAGCTGAACCTGAAAAATAGTTTATATGATGATTATAACACTGTAAAAAAAAAAGCTTCGACAAACTCAAGAAATCTGATCAATGCAATGACTAACCACAAAAGGTGATCCATTCAAGATACAGAATGAGACAGACATTTTTGGACATGGCTAATGTGGATAATTGTTCTCTTGGTTGTGCATATCTGTTACAAAGATTTTGTTTTCAAGGGATGGGTGAGGTGAGAGGAAGAGAAATGCTTGTTATTTGAAAATAAAGTAAAAGTTTAAAAAAGGGAAAAAAAAGATTAAGTGCTTGCCACACGCCAAAGATTATGCAAAGCATTTGGGATAGAGATTTGAAAGGAGAAACATGCTTATCCCTCAAAAAGGTCACTTTGTAATGGGGAAACAACATGTATAAGGGGATGTTGATGAGATATTTGGTTTGAGAAGTTTCTAAGATGTTGTAAGGGTATAGGGGTTTAGATTTACACATTTATTCTCAAAGTAATTATAGTTGATTTGATCGTGGTACGGGAACTGATAATCATGGGTTGGGAGGGAGGTGTGGCCAGAGGCCATATAGTAGCTGGTAAGGAGATGACCAGGACTTAAAGTGAAGCAGATGTAGTGGGTTACTGAGGCAGTAAGCAATCATAGTGGGCATTCCAGGGATTAAAGAATCAAGTTGACCAGGGCAAGATTTCTGGTCCAGGCAACATGGCAGCTGTTCTGGAGAAGGCCCAGGATCAAAGTAAAGTGTAGCTGGAACCCAAGGGATGAAATGATCAGGAAATCTAGGGTAGGTCAGATCTTCTAAAGACCAATGGTCTGTGAGTTTGTTTGTTTTTGCCAAGAAGTTTAGGGAGCCAAAATGTAGGGAATGCCATGGAATTGGTGCTTAGTTTGCATTCAAGCTATGTCTTGGAAACTAAGGTCTTTTTTATTCAGGAAGCTAACATTCACAGTTCATAGCTAGTCTTGGTGGCCTGCTACTATTTCTGACTCAGCAATACTTTATAAATTTTGG
The DNA here is from genome assembly GCA_011680675.1 of Gymnobelideus leadbeateri. Taxonomy (NCBI): domain Eukaryota; kingdom Metazoa; phylum Chordata; class Mammalia; order Diprotodontia; family Petauridae; genus Gymnobelideus; species Gymnobelideus leadbeateri. The sequence continues at coordinate 26,046 of WOXC01009092.1, forward strand.
CCATTATACCTGTTTTTTTTTTTCAATAAGGATAGATAATTTATTTTTTATATATTACAATGTAAAATATATGTCTAAGATTTTTATTAATAATTGGGTAGTTCACTATATTATATATATGTATATATTTTTATTAAACAAATGCTTTGTTAACTCCTGGTTTACATAATTCATTTCCACCAAATTTTGAGTTACAATTTTTCCCCCATTTTTTCCCCACCGACCACCCCAGAATAGCAGTCCCACTAGATATCCCCTCATCCAATCTGCTCTCTCCCATATCCTCTCCCACACCCCCTTCGACTTTGCCATTAAGGTAAGGTGAATCTCTGAGCCCCAATGCCTGGACATCTTATGAAACATTTAATTTTAAAACTTCGATTTTCAGATCCATTCCCTTCCTCCCTTGTCACCCACTCCCTCTGAGAAGATAAGCAATTCAGTATGTGCTGCACATGTATAGCCATGCAAAACATCACTGTAAAAGACTGCTTACATTTCCCTCCCACCCATCTCACCTCCCACCTAGTCCACTCCCCACCTTGATCCTGTCCCTCTTTGATAGTGGGTACTTCCAACCTCCCCTCCCCCCAGCATGCCCTCCCCTCCATCCTCTCCATTCTCATCTCCCTTTCCCCTACTCTCCTGCAGGGTGAGACATCCCATCCAGTATGTATGTGATTCTCTCCTTGAGCCAACTTCAATGAGAGAATGGTTTTGCCTTTTTGCCTTCCTGTTCTTCCCCCCCACTGCAACCACTTCCCCTTGCCTCTTCTACATGAGACAGTTTACCCTACCCTGTTTCTCCCCATCTCCTCTTGCCACTTTCCTCTCTCACCTCTTGACTCCACCCCCTAAGAATCATCCCTTCTCATCAAATTCAACCTGTGCCCTCTATCCATGTATACCTGTAAACATATGTCCATATACCCTTCTTCAATTATTTTCATAATGAGAAAGGTTTCATCAGACACAGTTATTGTTTTTCCATGTAGGAATGTAAATAGTTCAACTTTGATAAGTTCCTTTTGATTTCTTTTCCCTGATTACCTTCTCAGGCATCTCTTGCTTCTTGTGTCTGGATGTCAAATTTTCTATTCAACTCTGGTTTTTTCCTCAAGAATGCTTGAAAGTCCTCTATTCCACTGAATGACCATATTTTCCCCTGAAACAAGATACTCAGTTGTGCTGGGTAGGTGACCCTTGGCTTCAATCCCAGCTCTTTTGCCCTCTGGAATATCATATTCCATGCCCTTCAATCCCTCAGTGTAGAAGCGGCCAGGTCCTGGGCTATTCTGATGGTGTTTCCACAATATTGAAATTGTTTCTTCCTGGCTGCTTAGAGTATTTTCTCCTTGATCTGGGAATTCTGGAACCTGGCTATAATATTCCTAGGAGTTTTCTTTTTGGGATCTTTTTCAGGAGGTGATCAGTGAATTCTTTCAACCTCTATTTCCCCCTCTGGGTCTAACACATCAGCGCAATTTTCCTTGAGAATTTCTTGAAGGGTGATTTCTAGGTTCTTTCTTTGATCATGGCTTTCAGGTAGTCCAATAATTTTTAAATTATCTCTCCTGGACCTATTTTCCAGGTCAGTGGTTTTTCCCATGAGATATTTCACATTGCCTTCTATTCTTTCATTTGTTTGGATCTGCTTAACAGCATCTTGATTTCTAATAAAGTCATTAGCTTCCATTTGCTCCAGTCTAACTCTGAAGGAATGAATCTCCTCAGTGAACTTTTGAGATTCTTTTTCCATCTGGCAAATTTGGCTTTTTAAGGCATTCTTCTCCTCATTGCCTTTCTGAGCCTCTTTTGCCATTTGAGTTAGTCTATTTTTTAAGGTGTTATTTTCCTCAATCAGGCTGTTGACTTTCATTTCATACTGTTCTTGCATCTTTATCATTTCTCTTCCCAATTTCCCCCCCACTTCTCTTATATGCTTCTTAAGGTCCTCTATGGCCTGTAGCCAGCTTGTATTTTCATTTGGGGCTTTTGGTGCAGGAGTTCTGACCTCACACTCTTCCTCCATGCTTTGATCCTCTTTGCCCCTAAGATAGGAGTCCAATGTTGAATTTTTCTGTATATTTTGTTTCTTTTGCCTAGGCATGTTGCCACTTAATTACTTGATTTGGGGGCTTGTTGCCACAGTAGGATTCTGCCACCAGAGCTTCCGTCCCAAACATGGGGTCTTCACAACTTCTGTAGGTTGGGTGGCCTCTGTAAAGCCTCCACCCGCTCTGGCAAATTGGATATCCACCCCAGATAGCAATCCAGATCCAGGGCAGTTTAAAGCAAGAGCAATTGATTGCTGGATCTTCCTATAGTTCGAAGACCAGAAGCTAGAGCCACTACTGCGGCTGCAAAATGGCTTCTGTGCAGCTGTTTCTTCAGCAGCTTTTTGCCCCCAGGGGAGGAAGCCACGTGTTCCCCAAATACTGGTCCCAAAGTCCATAGGGCACTAACCTCTCACTTTTTCCTAGGCATATCTATGCTGATAATTCTGGAATCACCATAGTTGCTGGTGTTCTGGGGCCCTTCCAGCCGGCTGCTGGCCCAGCAGCCCTAGGGCTAAAACCTTGGCTCCCTCAGGCCTGGGCTCAGCTCTGGCTCCCAGTGTGCTGTGCTGCCTGCTCTCAGAGCACTGCACTGGCCGCTCCCTGTAGGGCTGCTGGGTTCTCCTCAGCAGGAGGTTAGTTTCTCTGTGTAGTTCTTTGGGTGCTGGGGCTCCAGAAGTTGTTCAGAGTCCCCTTTTACATTGTTTGGAAGTTTTGTGGGGCAGAGCACCTTGGAAGTGCTGTTTCTACTCCGCCATCTTGGCTCCGCCCCACCCCCAACAGCTTTTCGCCCCCAGGGGAGGAAGCCACGTGTTCCCCAAATACTGGTCCCAAAGTCCATAGGGCCCTAACCTCTCACTTTGTCCTAGGCATATCTGTGCTGATAGTTCTGGAATCGCCACAGCTGCTGCTGTTCTGGGGTCCCTCCAACCGGCTGCTGGCCTGGCCGCCCTAGGGCTAAAACCATGCCTGGGCTTGGCTCCCAGAGTGCTGTTTCTATTCCGCCATCTTGGCTCTGCCTCATTATACCTGTTTTTTTACCCCAGAATTCCTCCCCAGATTTCATGTTCTTGGATTGGTAAAGCACTATAAGAAAGAAATCCTCTATCAATTTGGTTGGATTGGGGATGGGTAGGATTTTATACAGCCTATACTCACTTTCATGTCCTTTTCTTCAGATTCTCTGTCTTGCCTATGTACTAGTTTAAGATTCTCTCTTGCCTTTTTGAACTAAGGTTATCACGTATGTTAGATTTTCCCTGCAGATACATATTTGGAAGTGATCGGTTGGTCAAGGTCAAGGTGGGCCCATTCTAGACAAGACCAATGGGGTATGTGGTAAATACAGACTGGGGAAGGTATTTCCTGCCACTCGGCCCATAAACTTAGTAAATTAAGGGTGGAGAAGAGACATATTGCTAGATGGACTCTAACTTTCCAAGATTGTCATTGACTTTGGGGACTTTTGATATTGCGACTGTCATATTCAAATCTGTTGTGGATCAGTACTCTTTTCACCTAGAGATTTTTGTGACCAGTGGCAAGTTAGAGCATTTGGCAATCTGAACACCACTAATTAAATGCACACAGTTTTGCTCTAGAGAGATTTATAATGAGGGCCATCAAATAAATGGGATTAGATTTAGAGTTTTAATAGTTCTTAGAGGCCATCTAATCCAGTCCCCTCATTTTACAAGTGAGTAACGTTTGACCCAGAGAGGTTGTGACCTGTCCACCATCACACAGTGTGGAAAGCCAGGGTTGGAACCTAGATTCTCTGACTTTAGGGCCATCACACTCTCATCACACTACCAATCAGGAAATTCCTAGCTCAGTACAAATATACACTGAGAAAAATTGGTATATGATTAGAATAGAGTACTTAACAATAATTCTAAATAACATAAGACTTAAAATTGTTTTTGAAATGAGTGTGGCAATCAAAACTTCTCTTGGGTCTAGTTGGGCCTAGCTTGACATTGGACCAATGCAGATTTTACAATTCTTAGTACTGATAAAAGGAAAAATAGATATTGCAGGCACCTCCCTTTCCTACCAGAAGAACAGCCTTTTATTTGCTGTTGCTCACAGAAAATACGAAGAGACATAAAGAGAGGCAAAAAGGAATTCTGTTCTCCTGCCTAGCCAGAAGAGAATGAGCAAAGATGATTTTATTTTATTTTTATTTTGGGGGTTTTTTCTTTTGCTTTTTTTTGGAGGGGGGAAAGCAGGGCAATTGCGGTTAAGTGACTTGCCCAAGGTCACATGGCTAGTAAGTGTTAAGTGTCTGAGGCCAGATTTGAACTCAGATCCTCCTGACTCCAGGGCTGGTGCTGTATTCACTGTGCCACCTAGCTGCCCCTGGCTACTGCTTTTCTATGGAAGGAAGCAGTCCATTTTGAAATCAAGGGTCCTGCACTATTCATAACACCTTTCTTCACAGTGTAGTCGATATGAATTTTGGGGAGCCCCTGATTTTCCTAAATGGTGCCCAATGGAAGAAGTATGAGGTACTGTCTTTCCTCTAGTCCAATTCCAAATCAGATTTCTCTGCTTTACCTACAACATAGGGTCTTGAACTATTCAATCAGGGAATATATGTTGAATTAGGTAAAATTAATATGATTATTTATCATTATTAATTTTTTATTGTGAACTTGACAAATATCAAAATATATTATAATTTTCATATACGAATGACAAAAAAAGAGAACTGTATATGGTTGGTTGTTGTCCTTCATGCTTTTGTAGAGAACCAAAATGACACTACTACATCAGGGTCAAGGCACAGTTTGTCTGGTTATGACCAATCAGACCAATATGAGCTCAGAAGGCTCTACCACAGGTCAGGCATAAATAGTCCATATGAACATTTGGAGTGGAGATATCTCTATATACAAAGAACAGGAAAAGAGAACTACATATGAAACCATAAATCTATGTACAGCTTGGGGTTTTAAAATATATAATGAATTTAACATGATAGTTCCAGAATTGTCTTTCTTGTCTGTGTTTCTTTTTAAAGTCTTTTTTTCCTGCATATTTTAAAGTATTTTCTTGATACTTCTTTCTTCATTTTTGAGGTATCACTATCACTAGGCTCTTCTCTTTCATTAACCCCCCCCCATTTATGTATATGTACACACACATACATATATGTATGTATGAGCATATATAAACATATATATGTGTATACATACATATATATACATACACACCTTCCCCATAACAGATAAGTATAATCAAGTAAAGTATATTCACATATTAGTTATTTCTAAAGATGATGTCTCATCATGCAGTACTAGGCTAGCCACTCTCTATCAAGAGGTAGGGAAGTGTGATTCATTATCACATATATTCTGGAGTCTTGGTTGTTCTTGGAATTCATCAGAGTTCATAAGCCTTTCAAGGTTCTATTAACTTATGTCTTATTGTGTAAATTTTTCCCATGGTTCTGCTTGTTTCACTTTGCATGTATTCAAACAGGTCTTCCCAGGTTTCTCTGAAACTGTTGTTTTAATTTCTTAAGTCATATAATAGTCATATAACTAAGTCATATAATTATCTTCATCTATTATGATTTGTCCAGTCCTGAACAAATCATAGCCATGTCCTTTTGTTTTAATGATCTTTGCTATACCAAAAAGTTCTGCTGAAAATATTTTTTAGTGTATTGGTCCTTTTCCTCTGTCTTTTGTATCTTTGCGATATATGTCTATTGGTGGTACATAACAGTTTAATTACTTGTTGGTCTGAGTTCCAAATTGCTTCCCAGAATGACTAAGCTAATTTACAGCTCCATCAATAGTGCCTTAGTGTACCTGACCTCCAACAGTCCCTCCATCAATTGCCATTTTCCTTTTTTGTTATTTCTTTCAAGAACAAGGGAGATGAGGGAATTGTAGAAGCATCATCTATTGCTATTCTGGTTAAGACTTATGGTCATATGCCTGGGAAGGTATGAGGATAAAAGCCACACATGTTATTATTTTAATTGGGACCCATGGCATTAAGACTGAAAAGTTGCTGCCAGATAAGCTAGCATTTCCATAAAAGGCAAGGAAACGGACCCCTTGAGACTTAATTGGTCCAAGGAATTAGGGTTTAAATTGTTGATATAGTTTCCTGATTGCTTAAGGCTTAAAAGTACAGGTTCTAGATTAGTAGGTGCTCCTTGGTTAAACTTGTTGGATAGAGCACCACTGTTGGCAAATGTTTAGTTGAAGGGAGTTATACCTAACTGGATCAACACTATATCTTTACAGAATATCCTATCCATACTGTTGTTAAGTAAACTTTTTTTTAAATTAACTCTTACATGGTCTGTGGGTATCTCCTTTTATTCCATTCTTCAATCTGAAGCACCACACTGCCATAAATTAGGCCTGGTAAAAACCATTTGTCATAACTACTAGGATTGGATTAGAATGACATTATGACTGATGTATTCAGAAAAAGGTATGTGGAGGAAGAGGAGCCTTGGGTAATTGCATGGCTTAACAAGGGAGCTTTACACCCCATTATTGCCATACTTGTGGCCAGATACAGCCAAATCTTAATGAAATAGTAAGGTGCCCTTCACTAAACCAGTGAGATTACCCTGTTTGGTATCAAAGGTGTCCTTGTTGACAGCAAAGATAAACACACTTCCAGGGCTTATAGTACTTGGCTATTGCTGATGGTCCATAAAAGGCTGGATCACCAGAAAGAAGAAATTATGTTGAATTCTTATGAAATCAGGGCTATAAAGGAAGAAAATAAAAATCAGAGTGACAATTGAGAACCCATCCCTATTCTTAGGCTTGCCCTATTATTGCTTCCTGGGGATAACTTCCGCTGGGTAAAATTGGAAGTTAGACTTTTGCCATATAGAAACTTAAGAGTTTTTAGAATAAGTTTAAATAATGACTGATTAGTCACTAGAGCAGTAGTTGATGAAGATGTAGGTTGGCAATCTCACAGAAGATTTACAAAGTGAATTAAATCAGTTAAAGGTCTTTTGCCTTTTTTGGGGGGTGGTTAGCATGGGGAATTACAATAGGTTTGGTGGTTTGGCTCTATGCACAGTACTTAGCTACACCAGCTCCCATCATAGCAACTCTGTAGCTAAGAAGGAAGGTGGTTGGCACCTTACAGCTTATAAAGAGGACTGTAGGAAACTCAAAAGAGCTGTAATTCAAATTACTTTACCTGATCTCATCAGTGTGATACCTTGACCTACAAGAGTCACAACACTCCCCAGCAGTTCAGGTAGCATTGCAGGCCCTAGGAAGATGGGCAGCAAAATAGACAGCAATGCAGGCAAAAAAAGTGGGTACCAAAAAGTATGTAAGCAAGTCATTCATAGCTCTTCACTTATTGCAGTATGGAACTGACAGAGCCACTCTTTGTTGTTGCCAGTGAATTATCCATAACTACACTGTACCCAAGAAGGCAGGAATGGAAAAAGGACCAAATGAAGTCTTAATTTCTTTGACCCCTCAACTTGGGCTCCTACTTCCCACATTAGGTGTCCATTACAAATCTGTGCAACCTTAGAGAAGGAGACCTTTCTCTGATTTAGTGGTTCTTGGATATGGCCTCCAGCAAGACATACTTGACAAAGATGGGCCACTTTAAGATAATGTCTTGGATCACATACTCTGACCCTTCTCTTTTCCATCCTGTTCTGGGATTTCCTCAAGACCTTGAGGTCCCTGCCTTCTCAGAAGACTCCATATATCCTTGGGAGATTGCTTATCTATCTGTATATACCATCAGCTGTCCAAAAGAGAAATGGCAGGCTTCCTTTTCCTGTGATGACTTAGACAGCTTCTTCCCAGGGAAGGTGTGGGGAATGCGGTAGGAGAGGCTTTGGGGAGATGCATTGTTTTTTAACCACACAAGTGAGATTTATGTGGAGGTAAGGGGATCCCCTAAATGACTTGGTGGCAATCCTGAGTTACTAGGTATAAGTTAGGAAGAGCTTTTACTGGTCCCGTGGAAGAAAAATGTCTTCAAAAGTCTCTGATGTACAAAAATATTTATAGCAGCTCTTTTCGTGGTTGCAAAGAATTGGAAATTAAAGGAGTGCCCATCAATTGGGGAATGGGTAAACAAGTTGTGGTATATGAATGTAATGGAATATTATTGTGCTATAAGAAATGAGGAGGAGACGGTTTTCATATTTACCTGGAGAGGCTTATACAAACTGATGCTGAGTGAGAAGAGTAGAATCAGGAGAAATTTGTATACAATCACAGACACAACATATGTGTGATGACTAACTATGACAGACAGCTCTTTCAGCAATGCAGTGATATAAGTCAATCCCAAAAGACTCATGAAGGAGAGAAATGTGACATCCAGAGATATAACTAGAAAGAACTGAGCTTGAATCCTGATGAAAGCAAACTAATTGATCTTTTTCTTTTCATTGTTTGGTTTTATTTCTTCTTTACCATTTTTCATCCCACCTAGTACAGTATGCCTTTGTAATTGGACTAATGTCTAATATGAATGTATTTGCAGATCCTATACTGGACTATATGCTGTCTTGGGGGGGAGGGAGGTAAAAGAAATTTGAAAATCAAGGAACTGTGGAATTGAATCTTGTTAACTAAAACTAAACTAATAAACTAATAAAAAAATAAAATATGAAAAAAAAGTCTCTGATGGACCACAGATATGATATCAGCCCTCCACCTACCCTGATAGGGTACCCAAGGAGAACAAGGTTCTATCTGGTGAGCACTGAATAGATGATGGTATAGACTATTGACTCAGGTTTTTTTTAAGTGGTAGAAGACCCTTGGGACTTTGTCACCAGAGGATGGAATGTGTTAGGAGCAAAATCTTACTGGTATATATTAATCTTATTGGTAACCATGACAGCAAAATTAGAAGATCTCTACATATAGGCTACTTTCCCCCTAAAAAATCAAAGAAACCAGGGGTGGCTAGGTGGTGCAGTGAGTAAGAGCACCGGCCTTGGATTTGGGATGACCCGAGATCAGATCTGGCCTCAGAAAATGAGCACCCACACATAATGACTGGCCGTGTAACCTTGAGGAAGTTACTTAACCCCAATTGATTAAAAAAAAAAAGTCAAAAAAGCCATTCTTGAGACCTAATTCATCTAGGGAACTAAGGCTCTAACTGTTGAGATAGCTTCCCAGTCACTTAAGATAGGGCTTCTTAAACTTTTTCCACTTGGTGTTGCATGGCCTGAAGGCATGCACAGTGCAAAGTGCCCATGCTTTATGTTCAGAACCAAGGCTGCAGTAAAGATTTGATAGGCAACATGGGCAGGTGCTACCAAAAATACTTTGAATTCATTTTGCATTTGATTTTTAATTAATTTTTGGTCGTTGCATGTTCAGAAACCTTTTTTGGTTGCCAAATTTTTCGAGACCCACCATTTAAGAAGTGCTGACTTAAGACATTAAAAACCCAGGCTTTGAGTTGGAGGTCCTCATGGTAGACTATTGTCCCATTGCTTTGCTAGCTAACACATCCTTCTGACTGTGGCAGATACAGAATCAAAGCTGTACCCAGCTCAATCAACGCTATAGATTTCCTCAATATCCTTTTAAAGCTATTGTCAATTAAACTTTACCTAAATGCTGTATGGTCTACTACTATCTCATTTCCTTCTAGTACCAAGCCTGAACAACTAGGCTATCCTGAGTCAGAGCTTGATAAGAACTGAGGTGGACCATGAGTTATTTTAATTTACATTTCTCTTCCGGACAGTTGGTGGTGTACAGTGGATAGAGTGTTGGACCTGGAGTGAGGAATAGCTAAGCAGATGTGTGACCCTGGGCAAGTCACTTCACCTCTATTTGCCTTAGTTTCCTCATCTGTAAAATGGGGATAATAGCACCTACCCTCCCTGGGTTGTTTTGAAAAGTGAAAAGCACTTAAGACAGTACCTGACACTTAGAATGTGCTATATAAATGTTACTATTGTTATTGTTGTTGACGGGGAACATTTTTATACAGTTGCTTCATCTGAAAACCGCCTGTTCATATACTTTGAATATTCATCTACAGGAGAGAAAAAGCTCTAGTTCTTGTGCATTTGCATGGATTCCCTATGTATCTTGTATAACAGACTCTTATCAGAAAAGTTTGCTGGAACAACTCCCTCTCCTCCCCCTCTCCCCCCCAGCTAGCTGCCTCCCTTCTGAATTTAACTGCATTGGTTTTGTTTATGTAAAACATTTCATGTATGAAAAATTGTCTGTTTTATCTCCTGTGAGCCTCGCTATCTCTTGTTTAGTCCAGGAATCTCACCTTATCTACACATGTGAAAAGTAGCTCCTTACCCGCTCCTCACCCGCTCCTCTGATTTCTTTATTATGTGACTTCTCAGATCTGGATTATGGAGCCCTTTGGAGTTTATTGTATTAAATGGTGTGAGCTGTTTTTCTGAATCTGATTTCTGCCAGTCTGCTGTGTTTACACTTTCCCCAGTAGTTTGTATCAACTATTGAGTCCTTCTCAGTAGTTGATGTCCTTGGTTCTGTTGAATTCAATGTAGTTATGTTTGATTGCTTCTGGGCCTTGTTTATCTAATCTGTTCCATTAATGTACTTGTCTATTTTTAACTAGTACAAAATAGTTTTAGATGATTACTACTTTGTCATGGGAGGGGGAAGGGTGGAAATAGGAATCAGGAAAGGGCTCATGTGGTACATAAACTTTATTTCAAAAGAGATCAGGGTTTCTCAGTGGTAAAGGTGAGGAGGAAGTACATTATAAGAATGAGGCCCAGGGGCAGTTAGGTGACGCAATGAATAAAGCATCAGCTCTGGAGTTAGGAGGACCTGAGTTCAAATCCGACCTCAGACACTTTTACTAACCATGTGAACTTGGTCAAGTCATTAAACCCCAGTTGCCCTGCCCTCTTCCTTCCAAAAAAAAAAAAAAAAAAAAAAGAATGAGGCTCAGCCTCTACAAAGGCTGAGAAGCTGATGATAGTATGTTACGTGGATGTGTGTGAAACAGCATTACTAGATTGCAGAATGTGAGGGGAATATAGAAGAAGACTGAAAAGTTAGGAAGGGGATAGGTTGTAAAGAGATTTAAATATAAGAATAGTTTATGTTTTATCTTTGAGTCTGTAGACAAGTATTGGAGATTTTTGTTGAGAAAGGGAGGTGAACATGGTCAGATGGGACTTGCCCAGAGTTACAGAGCATTTAATAAATATTCATTGAATGAAATCTAGACCCTCTTCAATATGATTGCAAGCTTGGGCTTGCAAATTATATGTTTTAAGCTGTAGATTATAATGTTGCCCAAGGCTTCTCCAAGCTAAGCATACATGGTTCATCTGACTAATTCCCATATTATAGTCTCTACTCTTCTTATCATCTTAATATCCCTTTTCTGGATATACTTCAGATTATCAGTATGCTTCTTAAAATATCATGAATTGGGCCAAACACATTCCAGATACAGTCCAACTTTGGCATAGGACTACTCTAGAGCCACTCACTGGAGCTGAGGGCTCTTGTTGTAAGTTACTACATTTGGCATCAATACCCTTTCCTAAACTCAGCATCTGCACTCACAAAGGAGAGAAAAGATGAAATTCATGCATAAAACTTATGTCCCAAAGAGATTGGAGGCTTCAGGAAAACTGGAGCTGGGAATGGGATGCTGTGAACCTCCCAATCTGTGTCTGTGTGAGGCTAGTGGTGTGGCAGTTCCAAAGATAGCTTCTTAGCTTTCCCTTTTTGTACAGGAAAAGTTCTATCTCTGACATGTTAGAGGTGATCCCTTCTTTTGCAGGGTCACCAGAATGGTGATTGGTGGGGAGCAATATCTTATCTATTATCTCAGCTTTCAGATAGACACTTTGGGATCTTAGTAATTTCTTAAGGTGATGCAAATGGGGAATAGGAATAATTCCTATTTTGCTCAACATTAAATAACATGGAGGATTGTGGAACCCTATCTATGATATAAAGGGCCATAGGACTATTAAGACCCATATAAAGCTCTAACTGGGGAAATAGGTAGATTTTCTTAGGTAGTTTCAGGAATGAAAGGAGAATATAGCAAGAAGCTATTTTTTAAAACTACATAGATAGACAAGACACCAAACACCAGCCTAAGTCTTTCCAGGGAGTTCTGTCTTAAGAGGGCCTGCCAGGAGAATAGCCTTGAGATCTTTTATCAAATGATGATCAAAGGTGGTACTAATAACTTTGCTCTTTGCGATTCTGTGAATGCTAACTCAGATTTTATAGGGGAGGGAAGAATAAACTTTCAGCACAAAAAGATCTTAACATGGAGAGGGAGGCCTCAATTATTAACGGACAAATATGCATGTCTATCAAGCAATAGAAATTCATTTGCATTTCCCAGAGGAAGGATAGTACTTGTAGTTATAAGATTCTAAGAAGCTACCATCTCTCTTTTTTTTTTTTTGCTTTTTTTTGGAGGGCAGTTGGGGTTAAGTAACTTGCCCAAGGTTACACGGCTAGGTTTTTGTTTGTGTGTGCGTTAAGTGTCTGAGGTCGGATCTGAACTCAGGTCCTTCTGACTCCAGGGCCAGTGCTCTACTCACTGCACCACCTAGCCGCCCTAGCTACCATCTCTTTACACCCAGCATAATAGGAAAGGTCATAGAAATCATGAAACAGATACTATGAAAGGCTGCAGATACAGTAGTTACTGTTTAAAGGGCCCTACAACAAGTTATTGCTTGATTATCCCCTTCCTTGCTTCTTTTATACCAAATTTTGCAGATCATGTTATAACAAAGTGCTACATTCAAATGTGAATTTAAGTATTATGCATTGTGGCTATAGCTGCGTACTGTGTATCTTTCCATGTAACTTGGGATGCTGTTGACTTTTTTGGTTGGCATTCTTGTCTCATCATGAGTTTAACTACTGAAATTTCCATGTCTTTTTCACAGGAAGTGTTGTCTAGCCATGACTTTCCTGTCTTACACTTTTGTAGAGTATAGAACTTCAGTTTAGTCATGTTAATTTTTTACTGGATTCAGTCCATAATACTAGCCTATCAAGATGATTTAGGATTTTGACTATTATCTAGTGGATTAGTTATTCCTACCTCTATCCCTAACTTACCCCAGGTCATGTCATCAGATATTTGAAAAGCACACTACATATATCCAGGTCATTGGTAAAAATGCCAAAGAAAATGGGACCAAGGGGGCCACCCAGGTGGCACAGTGAATAGAGCACTGGCCCTGGAGTCAGGAGTACCAAAGTTCAAATCCGGCTTCAGATACTTGACACTCACTAGCTGTGTGACCTTGGGAAAGTCACTTAACCCCAATTGTCCTGCCTTCCCCCCTCCAAAAAAGCAAAAAAAAAAAAAAAATGGAACCAAGGACACCTCCCTGGGATATTCCATTAAAGACTTTCTTTTATCAACTAATACCTATCAAATTATTAATGACTTTTCTTTGGTTTCCATCATTTTATCAGCTTGAAATTCATCTTCTAAGCTGTTATGCAGCCTCTGTCTGTATCTTATATGCAAGGATAGCATCAGAAACTTTATTATATGCTATCCACCCCCAGATAGAGACCTGATGGACTCTGAGTGCAGATTGAAGCATTTTTTTCTCTTTCTTTATTTTTGTGTGCCCCCCCAACAACCTGACTAATGTAGAAACAGGTTTTGCATAACTTCATATGTATAATTGGTATCATATTTCTTGCCTTCTCAATTTGTGAAGCGGGGACGGAGGGAGGGAAAGAATTTAGAACTGAAAAATTTTTAAAAAGGAAAAAATAGAAAATTTATTATTATGCTCTGCTGAAATACAGTTATATTATGTATGTAATATTTCCAGGATCTTCTAGTCTAGCTAATCTGTCAAAAAAAAAAAAAAGAAAGAAGTTAATTTAGAATGACTTATTTTTTTTGCTTCTTATGTGAGGTTGATTAATGTGCTGTTTTTATACTGTTGTATTTTCTTGATGTAGCCTTGCCCTTTTTAAACTCTGTTTTTTAACAAAAAAGATAGTTAAGCAAAGTCACTTTAAAAATGAGCCAGCATATCCAACATTCTACTCCCTTAATTCCTTGACTTTTCTCCCAAGAACAGGAACATGTGTTTTCATCTGTTCCCTGAGACCAATACTGATCGTTGCAGTTAATCAGAATTTGTCTTTTAGTGTTGTTTCTATTTACACTGTTGTCATCATGTATGTTATCTTGGTTCTGTTCACTTCACTTGTTCCCATATTTCTGAGTTCTTTCAGTCTTTCTTTCTTTTTTTGCTTTTTTTTTTTTTTTTTTTTGCTTTTTGGAGGGGGAATGTAGGGCAATTGGGGTTAAGTGACTTGCCCAAGGTCACATGGCTAGTTTTTATGCTTGGTGTCTGAGGCCAGATTTGAACTCAGGTTCTCCTGACTCCAGGGCTGGTGCTCTATTCACTGCGCCACCTAGCCACCCTGTAGTCATCATTTCTTATAGTGCATATAATTAGTTATATACCACAATTTATTTATCTATTTCTCAGTCTATCAGTGCTCTGTTTCTAGTTTTTTGTTACCACAAAAAGTGCTACTATGAATATTTTGATATGTATGAGACCGTTCAATGAGACCTATTTTTTTTTAAGATTTCATTAATACTTTTAATATTCATATCATTTCCTACTAACTGCTTTCCACAGTAGGATCCCTACCCTCTTTATAACAAATTACAGTTAAGAAAAGCAGATTAACACATGGACCATATTTGGTACATGCTTCATTCATTATCTTTAGTTTATTATTTTCTCTACTAAGAGGAGAGAGGCTTATCTTTTCATCAATCCTCGAGTCAAAATTCGTTGTTTCATTGATCTTAGTCCTTGTTTAGTTTACATTATTGTGGTTGTTGTTTATATCTTATTCTCTTGGTTTTGGTTGCTGATATGGGAGGAGAGTGCTTTTTATTCTGTCTTTAAGCCAATTACTTAACATTTTAAGTTTTTTTTAAAAAGCCAATTTATTTTTTATAGCAGAGAGTCAACTTTTGTCTTATGATACCTTCAGTATAGAACGTTTCATATTAGGGGTGGGGGTTAACTGTGTTCTAAAACAGTCAATTATTTTTGTGCTTCTGGAAATGAAATTCATCTTGTAAGGGTTCCAGACAGACCTTTTTTATTCTAATTTTTGCGCTTGAGCAGCTTGTGTTATAGAAAAGCTCTACATTTAAATCTGAATTTAAGTATTATACAGTATGAGTGTATCTTTGTCTTTCTCATAGAACTAACAAATTGAATTTTATAATTATGCCATGTCCTGCAAGTACCAGTATTTCTAGCATGGAATAATTTTAGTCCCCTAACAGAAGACATACAAAAAAAAAAACTAATTTCTAAAAGAGTGAAGTATTTAAAATGGTCCCAGAGGGTATTCATGCATTATATAGGGGTTTGTAGTACGCATTCAACTCTCTGAGATCCTGTGATTTGATGAAATCAAATTAATTGAATTAATTTGAATTGAAAAGCTAAAAATCACACAATTTCAGATTTGGAAGGAACATCAGAACTTGTAACTAAATAAAAAATTTCTTCTACAGTATCCAAGAGAATGGTATTTCAACTTTTTCTTGAAGACCTACAGTTATGGGAAACCTTCCCCATCTGTCCCAAGACAGACCATTCCCACTCTTTCAAAGTTCTAATTGTAAGTTAGGTTTGCAGCCTGTACCCATTGCTCCTAGCTTTGTATTCTGGGGCCCAGAAGAACAAGTGTAATTAATTCCTCAACACTTAACAGCTCTTCAAATATTCCACAATAATTATAATATCCCCTACCCTTCATCTCCAGGTTTAACAACCAAATTTCTAGGGTTGGCTAGGTGGCATAGGAGTGGCTAGAAGGCACAGTGAATAGAGCACTGGCCCTAGAGTCAGGAGGACTGAGTTCAAATCTGGCCTCAGACACTTAACACAAAAAACTAGCTGTGTGACCTTGGGCAAGTCACTTAACCCCAATTGCCCTACCTTCCCCCCTCCAAAAAGCAAAAAAAAAAAAAACCCAACAACCAGATTTCTTCAGTGGATATTCCTTGTCATCTCAAGGCCATTTACTCTATCAATTTTCCTAAACTATGGTGCCCAGAACTAAATGTGATATTCCAGTGTGGTTTGATGAAAGAAGAGATGTAGTTGGCAATATCACATTCATAACCCATAATACAACATTCCATTACCACCCGCCCCACCCACATAAACCCCTTTCTTTATGTGTGTTTTTGGATTTTTCCATTTTAAAAAATTGATGCATGTTTTACATGCCATGTCTTAATATTTACCATAGTCTCTAGTATAAGTGAAATAATGTACCTTTGTGATGAGTAAATAATTACTTCAAAGAGAAATCTCAGGGGAGCAGTTAAAATTAGTACACACAAAGATATGGAGGCATTTAAAATAGCAGAAATATAGAAACACACACAAAAATACCCCACTTATCTTCTAAATCCAGAAAATATGATTTGCTTTATCAGTGGTGTTCATGAATTTTGTTATTGATTTGGGGGAAAGACTACTGTGTTTGCTTTCTGTTAATGGTTTAGCAGCTGCACATAGCATGAAACCTAGCAAACTAAAACATCATGAAAGTGTGCTTGCAGGATATGTTGGCAAGACAAGAGAATTTTTCCAGAGAAAATTAAGATGAACTTAGTAAGTGAAAACAGACTTTTTAAAAAACCATGTCTGGGAAGTTACAAGGGTGGCTTGCAATTGTGTAAAGTTGCTTATAGAATTACTAAATGTAAAAAGCCTTCCCTTGGCAGTGTTCGTCCATCTGGAAAATTCCTCCATATTTAAATTCTTGCTGGGTCTGACTTTGAATCTTCTGGGGTAGGAAGGAAAAAACAATGTCATAGAACCACTTACTTTGAATTAAACAATGGAGACTAGTTAAACTTAAGAACTTTTTAGCAACCCAGAGAAAGAAAATGAGTGTGAGATTGTGGAATTGATCTCACTTACCTATCTCCTGCTTGAGCTCTATACTGTGGTATCAAATCTCCTGTGGGAATGTTGAACTGGCTGCATACTGTGGCTTCTCATTAAGATCAAGTAACCTCAGGGGCGGCTAGGTGTCGCAGTGAGTAGAGCGTTGGTCCTGGAGTCAGAAGGACCTGAGTTCGGATCCGACCTCAGACACTTAACACACACAAACAAAAACCTAGCCGTGTGACCTTGGGCAAGTTACACAAAAAGATCAAGTAACCTCAAGGTTGCCATATCAACTCTTAGCCTTAGAACTTATGTGGAGACCTTCATGAAGCTATTATTGTCTGAAGGTCTTTGTTTTTAAAATCAATTCCTTTAAAATAAATAAGCTTCATGCTACCCTTTCTTAGATCAGTCTAGAGAAGGAACTGAGTATATATTTTTTATTTTTAAAAAATGCTAGTTCCACCTATAGCAATTGCTGTTAATGGTTCCATTTACTGATAATATGATGGGTAGGAGAATTGTCTGTATTTTTGAAGATCTTTGAGATCAATTGAGACACCACATTTTATTTTGTAATGTAAGTGGACAAAGCAGTAGAGGTAGACTTAAAGGCACTCATTTGCACATATGTACAATAAGCTATTGAAAATAGTTATTTCAAGTTAGAGAAATAGGGGAAAAGAAGGAGCTTGGGGCAAACAGCTTCAATTTTCTCAGTAAAGAGTACGTCAAGGAGCTGTACTGAGGCTACGCTAGGGCAGGTTGGGGGACAGTAAGCAGGGAAGGGAAGGCTTGAAATAGCCACTATGGTGAGATAGAAAATTAGGTAGAGGGAGCAAAAGGATTGCCTTGCTGAAGTGAGGACCCAGTTGAGATAATTACTTAATGACTGTTCAGTGGCATTCAGCAGTAGATGAGTAGGAACAGAGGAGGCAAGTGATGGAAGTAATTTAGGGTTAGGGTTTGATAAGGCAAAAACTGAGATAGAACAAGGGGGCAAGGAATTTGAGATAGAGGACAGTGTGATATTGAATTGGCTAGCTGTAGAGTCAAAATTAGGAAGGGAGAAAAATGAAGCCTGAATAGCTCATTCCTACCTCACTGCCTGCCTGCTCAGCTGAGGTTTCAACTCCCCATTAGCCATTTTTGTTTTATCCTTTTGAGTGTAGAGATCTTTCTTCTTGGTTGGGGAGTGGGAGGCAAATTTAGAGTTTTACCTTTCTCTATCATTATCTATTTCCCTTCCCTTAAACAGCAACCCTATCTCATCTCTTATTTTACTTTTTCTCCCAATACAATTTTAAACTTTATTTTAAAAATTTTTTTCCAAATGCTTTATTAACTTCTGGTTTACATCATTCATTTCCAGCAGATTTTGAGTTATAATTTTTCCCCATTTTCCCCCTACCCACCACACCAGAATAGCAGTCCCACAGGATATCCCCTCATCCAATCTGCTTTCTCCCATATCTTCTCCCATGCCTCCTTCGACTTTTCCATTAGGGCAAGGTGAATCTCTCTGCCCCAATGCCTGCACATCTTACCTCCCAGTTACATGCAAAATAGTACTAATAATAGTATTTATATATATTTGAAAGATTTAATTTTAAAACTTTGAATCCCAGATCCATTTCCTTATCACCCACTCCTACTGGGAAGATAAGAAATTCATATGTTGTACATGTATAGCTATGCAAAACATTACCATGGTAGATATATTGTAAAAGACTGACTATATTTCCATCCCACCCATCCCACCCCCCACCTGGTCCATTCCCTACTTTAATCCTGTCCCTCTTCAAAAGTGGCTGCCTCCAACCTCCCCTCCCCCCAGAATGCCTCCCCTCATCCTCCTCTCCCCGACTCTTCTGCAGGGTGAGATATCCCATTTAGTATGTATGTCATTCTCTCCCTGAGCCAAATTCAATGAGAATATGGTTTTGCCTTTTTGCCTTCCTGTTCTTCCCTTCCCCTGCGACTACTTCCCCTTGCTTCTTCAATATGAGATAGTTTACCCCCACCCCCGTCTCACCCCTCTCCTCTTGCCACATTCCTCTCTCACCTCTTAACTTCACCCCTTAAGTATTGTCCTGTCCCACCAAATTCAACCTGTGCCCTCTATCCATGTATACCTGTAAACACATATACACACATTCACATATCTATTCATATGCCCATATACCCTTCTTCAATTATTTTCATACTGAGAAAGGTTTCATTAGTCACTTACTGTTTTTCCATGTAGGAATATAAATAGTTCAACTTTGTTAAGTTCCTTTTGATTTCTTTTCCCTGTTTACCTTCTCAAGTCTTTCTTGCTTCTTGTTTCTGAATGTCAAATTTTCTATTCAACTCTGGTTTTTTCCTCAAGAATGCTTGAAAGTCCTCTATTCCACTGAATGATCGTATTTTCCCCTGAAACAAGATACTCAGTTTTGCTGGGTAGGTGATTCTTGGTTTTAATCCCAAGTCCTTTGCCCTCTGGAATATCATATTCCATGCCCTTCAATCCCTCAGTGTAGGTCCTGTGCTATTCTGATTTTGTTTCCACAATATTGAAATTGTTTCTTCCTGGCTGCTTGTAGTATTTTCTCCTTGTTCTGGGAATTCTGGAACCTGGCTATAATATTCCTAGGAATTTTCTTTTTGGGATCTTTTTCAGGAGGTGGTCTGTGGATTCTTTCAACTTCTATTTTGCCCTCTGGGTCTAACACATCAGGGCAATTTTCCTTGAGAATTTCTTGAAGGATGATTTCTAGGTTCTTTCTTTGATCATGGCTTTCAGGTAGTCCAATAATTTTTAAATTATCTCTCCTGGATCTATTTTCCAGGTCAGTGGTTTTTCCCATGAGATATTTCACATTGCCTTCTATTCTTTCATTTGTTTGGATCTGTTTAATAGCATCTTGATTTCTCATAAAGTCACTAGCTTCCATTTGCTCCAGTCTAACTTTGAAGGAATGAATCTCCTCAGTGAGCTTTTGAGATTCTTTTTCCATCTGGCAAATTTGGCTTTTTAAGGCATTCTTCTCTTCATTGCCTTTTTGAGCCTCTTTTGCCACTTGAGTTAGTCTATTTTTTAAGATGTTTTCCTCAGTAAGGCTGTTGACTCTCATTTCATACTTTTCCTGCATCCTTCTCAGTTCTCTTCCCAATTTTTCCTCCACTTCTCTTATTTGGTTTTTAAAATCCTTCTTAAGGTCCACTATGGCCTGTAACCCACTCATATTTTCATTTGGGGCTTTTGGTGCAGGAGTTCTGACCTCACAGTCCTCCTCCTGTTCCATGCTTTGATCTTCTTTGCCCACAAAATAGGAGTCTAATGTTGCATTTTTCTGTTTATTTTGTTTCCTTTGCCTAGGCATGTTGCCACTTAATTACTTGACTTTTGGGCTTGTTGCCACAGTAGGACTCTGCCACCAGACAGGGGAGCTTCCATCCCAAACGTTGGGGTCTTTTCAACTGCAGGAGTTATTAGTTGGGTACCCTCCCTAAAGCCCCCACACTCTCTGGCAAGATGGACACACACCCCAAGACCTCCACCCCAGACCACAGCCCAGATTCAGGGAGGTTAAAGCAAGATTGATTACCCCCCAGACTGATTGCCAGATCCCCCTACAGTTTGCAGGCCAGGAGCTGAAGCTGCAACTGAAGCTGCAAAATGGCGTCTGTGCCCCATCTCCTCAGCTGCTTCTAGCCCCCAGGGGAAGAAGCTGACGCATTTCCAAATACTGGTCCTAAAGTCCGTAGGGCACTAACCTCTCACCTTGTGTTGGAAATTCTGGAAAAGCCACAGCTGCTGGTCTGGCCACCCTGGGGCTAAAACTTCTGACTCACAAGGTCCTCGGCTCAGCTCCCAGAGCGTTGTGCTGGCAGCTCACAGAGCCCTGCACAGTCAGCTCCCAGCGCACTGTGCTGGCTGCTCCATGCTGGGCTGCTGGGCTGTCCTCATCGGGAGGTTAGCTTCTGTGTCGTTCTGTGTGTGCTGGAGCCCCAGAGGTTGTTTAGAGTCCCCCTTTTACATAATTTTGAAGTGGAGTGGGCTGGACACAGTGGAAGTGCTGTTTCTACTCTGCCATCTTGGCTCCGCCCCCTTTAAAATTTTTTTAAACTTTATTTTTTTAATTTTTAAATTTTTTTGAAATTTCAATTCTAAATTCTCTCCTTCTTTCCCTCCACTTAACATCCCAATATAGTTTTTTTTAACTCAAAAACATATTTTTGTTATTTTCTTTTATGGTGTCAGTTCATTCTGAGCTTTTCAACCCTATTCTTTTTTATTAATTAATTTATTTTTAGTTTTCATTATTCACTTCCACAAGACTTTGAGTTCCAAATTTTCTTCCCATCTCTCCCTTACCCCTACCCCAAGACTTCGTGCCTTCTGATTATCCCTTCTCCCAGTCTGCCCTCTCTTCTGTCACCTTCCCCCCCCCCCTTTCTTATCCCCTTCTCTTCTATTTTCCTGTAGGGAAAAATAGATTTCTCCACCCCCATTGCTGGTGTATCTTATTTCTCAGTTTCATGTAAAAACAATTTTTAACGTTTGTTTTTAAAACTTTGAGTTCCAGATTCTCTCCCTTCCTCCCTCCCCACCCACCCTCATTAACGAGGGAAGTAATTTGATATAGGTTAATGTATAGTCATGAAAAACGCTTTCATAACAGTCATGTTGTAAAAGGCTAATTATCTTTCCCTTCATTCTATCTGACCCCCCCACTTAATTCTATTCTTTCCTTTGACCTGGTCTTTCCTCATAAGTTCAACCCTACTCTTATAGGACCATGGTGTGCTTTGGCATTCATCCGCTATCACACTACCTTGCTTCCCTCTTCTGTCCATCTTTTAAAAGTCTTGACTCACTCATGGTGAATGCTTAATAAATGTTAGTTGACTTACTGAATGGCTATTTGAACATTAAAGATCATACCATGAAATAATTAGAAGGGAAGCTACTTTTTGTAGCTCGGAGTAGAAGATGAATTCTTAACCAAACAATGAAGAGAGGCAATTAGCAACATTTAATTACAGGAAATTGAAAGGCTTTTATGCAACAAAATTAATATTTATTTGGAATAAGAAGGGATCAACCAGGGAAAATGTTTTTATCAAATATCTATGATATGAGTTTGATATCCAAGATATATAGATATTTTATAGGAAAAAATATAAGTGGTGCAGTAGATAGAGTGTTGGACCTTCAGTCAAGAAGATTCATCTTTCTGAGCTCAAATCCAACCTCAGATCACCTAACCTATGTTTGCCTTAAGTTTCTGAAACTTCTTTAAAATGGGGATAATATTAACAACACTTACCTCTCAGGATTGTAGCAAGGATTAATCAATATAATATTTGTGAAGTACTTAGCATACTGCTTTCTATATAAATGTTAGCTATTATTATTATTACTGTTATTAAATATATAAGCCTGAAGGCTATTCCTCAGTAGATAAGCTGCTACAGAATTTGAATAAGCTGTTACCAAAATCAAAATTTCAAACTGTTAACAACTACCTGAAATATTGTACCAAACAACCAGGTGTGCCATAGTGGATAGAGTCCTGGCCCTGGAGCCAGGAAGACCTGAGTTCACATCCTGTTTCAGACAGCTGTGTGACCCTGGGCAAGTCGTCTCTCTCAATTAGCTCCTTTTTCTGTGAAATGGAGATAATAAAAGCACCTACTATTCTTACAGGGTCTTTCTGAGCATCAAATGAAGCAGCATACCTAAAGCTCTTTGTGAGTCTTAAATTGTTATATACATTTTTTAAAAAATAGAGACTGCTTCTAAATCACTAGTAGTAAGAGAAATACAAATCCCACAATCTTCAGGTTTCATTTCACTTCATAACCACCCTGTTGGCAAGGGTGATAAAAGAGGGGAAAATCTGTTTTTCTTTGAGGTTTTGTTGTATTAAATTGTTTTCTTAATTTACTCTGCATCAATTCATGCAAATTCTTCTAGGTTTGCCTGAAACTTTTCCTTTCATCATTTCGTATGGTGCAATAATAATATTCTATGACATTTTCATTTCATAATCTGTTTAGTCATTCCACACTAGGTGAGCACCCTCTTCGTTGTCAATTTTCTTGCCACTATACAAAGAGCTTCTAGAAATATATTTGCACATATGGATCCTTTTCCTCATTCTTTTTTTTTTTTAGGGTTTACAGCTAGTAAGTTGTATTCATGGATCAAAGGGGATGCACAGTTTAATGATTTTAAGGGTTTATTCCTAATTGTTTTCCAGTATACTGGACCAATCCATAGCCCACACAATGATACATTAATGTTTCTATTTTTCCTGCTACCCTTCCAACATTCCTCAAACCCCCCCCCCCTTTTTTTGGTTGTTCTTACCAATCTGAAGTCCATGAGTTACTTTTTACTTGCAAATCTTTTAAGGCAAGATATGATGTATGGAATACAATAATAAGTCTTTGCTGCTTAGCCCATTAATCAAGTTAAGTTTGAAATCTGTATTTGTAGCCTTTTCTTCTTTGGGGGAAAATATTCTGACTCCTGCAGTTATTTGACTGTCCATATTTTGATGTTTTAGAGATAGGGGTTTTTGATTTTGTTGACTTCTTTTCCCTTCCCTCTCTTTCTTATAGGTAATTTTGGTGCCTCTTTCCAGTGCCAGTCAATACATCATGACCACATCTGTAATGAGGACAGTGACAAGGTGAGGTCTCTGTTAATGTCTTCTTGGATGAAATGCATGATGCCCTTGTTTCTATTTTATTCGTATATGTAATTGAGTGGTGGGCATATGCTTAAGAGATGAAAATGAAGGGATAAGGAAAAAAATACTGGCAGGCTTATTTAGCTCATTTCATATTTGTCAGCTACTCCAGAAAAATCTAATTTTAATTCCTAAGGGATGAATAGAGTTCCTTCTGTGTCCTCATACCTCTTGCTTTCATCACTGTGTCCTGTCATGTAATGTCCTAAGGGAACTACTTTAGAATTAGTTTGATGTAAGAGTTGTTTTTCATGCTAACAATATTTACCCTCCTAGTATTAAAAATTGTTTCTGAAATCTGTTATTACATAATTTGAGATATCCTTCAGGGTTTTCTTTTTTTAATTTAAAATTTTTTATTTTTTTATTATGAAGTCGTACACCAACAAGTACGAGCACTTCTGTGTACACAGAAAAACAGAAAAAAAGCTTTGTATATGAAACTGTGATCCATTAGATGCAGAGTTTGTGTGTGTGTATTTTTATTAAAAGTTAAAATTATAGGGGCGGCTAGGTGGCTCAGTGAGTAGAGCACCGGCCCTGGAGTCAGAAGGACCTGAGTTCGGATCCGGCCTCAGACACTTAACCCACACAAACAAAAACCTAGCCGTGTGACCTTGGGCAAGTTACTTAACCCCAATTGCCCTAAAAGGGGCAGCTAGGTGGCGCAGTGAGTAAGAGCGCCAGCCTCAGAGTTGGGATGACCCGAGATCAAATCCGGCCTTAGAAAATGAGCACCCACACATAAAATAATGACTAGCCGTGTAACCTTGAGCAAGTTACTTAACCCCAATTGCTTAAAAAAAAAAAAGTTAAAATTATATCATTGTATATACAAAACTTCTCTGCTTCCCTGTGCCCCCTTCTGGACTTCCTTCTCTTCAGAGTATTTTTAAATATTTTGTTAACATTCTTTTAAAAAATTTTTTTCATATCATTATCACACTCATTCCAAAGCTCTTCTAATGCATAAAAATTCTTATATGTGATAAATAGTCATGCAAAATAATTCATGTATGGGCCATGTCTAAAAATCTACCTCCAATCTATTGCCTCCCATCCAAGAGGCATCTGTATTCTGGAGTCACCATTGGTGTCTTCACTGATTAGAATTCTTCATTCTTTCCAAGTTCTTTTCCTTTTACAATGCTGTAGTCACTCTGAATCAGTTTATATAAGTCTTCCTAGCTTTCTCCAAATCTACCCCTTTGTCATTTTCCACATAATTTGTTAAGCTATTTTTCAATTAATGGAAACTTTGTTTCCAGTTCCTTGTTACTATAAAAAGAGCTGCTACAAGTATTTTGTTATATATGGAAGGAAGGAAGAAAAAAGGAAAAAATAAACAAGTATTTATATATTATATTTATATATAAATGCCTATCCTGTGTGCCACACACTATGCTAAGCCTTTTACAATTATCATCTCATTTGTTCCTTGTAGCAACCCTGGGAGGGAGGTACTATTAATTATTCCATTTTACAATTGAGGAAATTGAGATAAAAGTTAAAATGACTTCCCCAGGGTTATACAGATATATGTCTGAAGCAGGATTTGAACTCAGGACTTTTTGACTCCAGATTCAGTTCTGTATCTACTGTACCACCTAGCTGCCTCTCTCTTTGATTTTTAGGTATATATGTCTACTAGTATTTTCATTGACTCAAAAGGTAGACACATTTTAGAGGGAATGGTTAAAGATAATTTTCCTGAATAGTCAGACTAATTCACAGTCCCACCAATAGTGGATTAGTACACTTGTTCTCCCACACTTCTTGTAGCAATTGCCATTTTCTTTTTTTTCCCTTTGTTCTCTTTTCAACCTGATGGGTGTGATATAGAACCTCAGAATTGTTTTAATGTGTATTTTCTTATTACTACTAATTTGGAGCATATTTTCATATAATAATAAAAATCAAGATTTATACAGTTCATTAAAATTTGTGAAGTGTTTTGCATGTGTATATTATCTCATTTTATCTGATACATGTGGCCATTGATTTTCTTTATATGAATGGTTTTATGGAATCAAAATTATTTATTTTATCTCTTGTGATCTATATCCCTTGTTTAGTCAAGAATTTGTCCTTTATCTATAGATGTTAAAGGGCAGCTAGGCAGTACAGTACATAGAGTGTCACGCCTGAAGTCAGAAAGACTCATCTTCTTGGGTTCAAATCTGGCTTCAGAAACTTACTAGTTAAGTGACCTTGGGCAAGTCACTTAACCCTATTTGCCTCAGTTTTTTTTCAGCTGGAAAATGAGCTGGAGAAGGAAATGGCAAACCACTTCAGTATCTTTGCCAAGAAAACCCCAAATGGGGTCACAAAGAAAAATGACTGAAAAGCAACTGAGCAAAATAGTTATTAAAACTACTTCCTTTCTCTTCTCATTTATTTATGAGAAGAGAGTACCTTTTATATTTAGATCATGTATCCATCTGGTGATTAATATGGTAAATAGTGTGAGCTATTAGTCTAAACCTAATTTCTGCCAGACTGCTTTTCAGATTTTCTAGCAGTTTTTCATCAACTACTATAGTAGTCCAATGCTGATAGTTGAGAAGCTTGTGTTTATTGAACACTGTGTTACTATGACTGATTGTTTTTGGATCTTATTTACCTAATAAGTTCTACTAATTAACTTTTCCTTTTTTTTTTTCAATCGATACCAAATAGTTTTGGTAATTACTGCTTTGTAGTATAATTAGACATCTGGTCTCCATGAATCCTATTTTTTCTTCTTTATTTCCTTTGATATTCTTGACCTGTTACTCCTCTTGATGAATTTTGTTATTATGTTGTCTAGTTCTGTAAAGTAATACTTTGGAAATTGGATTGGTATAATATTGAATCTATATATTAATTTAGTAAGTGTTGTCATTTTTTATTATATTAATCCTGCCCAACCTTGAGTTATTATCTCCAGTTATTTTCTATAAATAAGTATTTTGTGGGTAAATTCACATAGTTTCCTTGTTTGTCTTGATAAGTGTAATTATTTTGAATACAATTGCTTTTTTTTCTCTACCTATTTGTTTTGTAATATATAGAATGGTAGATGATTTTGTGAGGTTATCTTAAATACTGCTGCTTTACTGAAGTTTTTAGTTAAATTTTTTTTAACCTATGCTTATTTCTTCAATTTCTTTGCTGGCATTATTGCTATAGCTAATATTCTAAGGACAATACCAAATAGCACTAATGACAGTGGACATCATTGCTTTACCCTTGATCTTACTGGAAAGGCCCCAAGGGTTAGTCTACTTTAGGTAAATAAAAGGGTATTTTAGATACTCTTTGTTTTAGATAAATACTGTTACCCATATTAACTTTTATTCAGCAATTCATCAATTATTTTTATTTCAGTTTTGTTGGTCTCTTTAATTTCATAATTTCCATTTGTATGATAAATTGGGGTTTTTCAATTTTTGCTTTTCTATTTTTTAAATTGCATGCATACTTCATTGATTTTTTTTCCTTCTTATGTTGGTGAAGATATTTATAGATTTAAATTTTTCTGATATGTTTGCTTTCATTGTATCTTAGAAGTTTTGGCTATATTGTTTCATTGATGATGTTTTCTTTGAAAGTTTCTTTGAAGTTTTCTATTATTTTTATGTGTTTTTTACTTCCATATTCTTTCTGATAATATTTTTTCACTTAACATTGAATCCTTTCTTTAGATACCATTTATTGATTATAATTTTTATTTCCTTGTGGTCAGTGAGAGGTGTTTAACATTTCCCTCTTTCTTCATTTGTTTGATTTTTTTATGTGATAATACC
This sequence comes from Gymnobelideus leadbeateri, assembly GCA_011680675.1. Classification (NCBI taxonomy): domain Eukaryota; kingdom Metazoa; phylum Chordata; class Mammalia; order Diprotodontia; family Petauridae; genus Gymnobelideus; species Gymnobelideus leadbeateri. The sequence goes on from WOXC01009092.1 coordinate 53,584, forward strand.
TGTAAAGTTATTTTTGTAAGGTTTCTGTGCACACCTTAGAAACATGTATACTCTTTGATTCTCATTTGATAATGGCCAGTGTTAATATAAATAGCTTTCAGAAATGTTTGACAGATCCTTAATTTCTATTCTTTGTTTTTCTGTTTAAATTTTCTAGATCTTTAATGGGTCACTACCATGGGGTTGTTTTGCTATAGTTTTGCCATTAATTTATCTTTGCAGTTTGATTATCTTTCATTTTAGGTACTTAGATGCTAGGTACTTTTTGGCACATTCATGTTAAGTATTAATAATATATCATTATCAATTATTTCCTTATCAGTACACTAAGCATAGTAATTTTTCCCTGCTTATCTCTTCACCATCCTTTTGTCATTGTTGTTTACTTTCCCTGGAATCATTATGACTTTTCCTGTTTTTTGTACTTACTTTAGACATAATAAATTCTGCTTCATCCCCTTATTTTTCCCCTATGTGAATCTATGTTTCAAATACGTTTCTTTTACAAAGGATTTATTTTTTGATTCTGTTTTCTACTACATTCTACTACTCTTCTCTTTTTTATGAGTGATTTCATCTAATTTATATTCACTGTTATAATGTTGGTTATCAACCATTTGATAAACATTTATTAAGCATCTACTATGTACTGGACTGTGTTCAGTGCTAGGAATACAAAGAGGCAAAAGACAGTCCCTGCCCTCAAGGAGCTCATAATCTAAGGAGGGAGACAACAAGCAAACAAATATGTACCAACAAGCTCTCTACAGAATAAATAGGAGATAATTAACAGAGGAAAGGCACTAGAATTAAAAGGGATTGAGAAAGGTTGTAGAAGATGGGATTTTAGTTGTGACTTAGAGGAAACCAAGGAGTTCTGTAGGAAGAGCAGAGCAGGGAGAGCATTTGCAGTATGGGTGGCACCCTTAGAAAATATCCAGATCTATGAAATGGGATGTCTTATGGGTGGAACAGTTAGGAAGTTAGGTGTAAGAAGACTGGAGAGGTGTGAGGGGGTTAGGTTAGGAAAGGCTTTGAAAGCCAAATAGGGCATTTTGTATCTACACCTAGAGGCAATAGGAAGATACTGGAATATTGAGTAGTGGGGTGACCTAAGCTTTAGGAAAATCACTTTGGTGGCGAAATAGAGGACAGAATGGAATGTAGAGAGCCTTGAGGCAGGCTGATGCATCAGCAGGTTGTTGCAATAATCTAGGCATGAGGTGATGAGGGCCTGTGCTAGAGGCACAGCAGTATCAAAGAGAAGAGAGCACATAGGAAAGATGTTACAAAAGTGAAATCAACAGGCTTTGGCAGCATCTTATATATGGGGCAAGAAATAGTAAGGAGTCCTAGATAAATCCTGGGTTGTGAGCCTGAGGTACTGAGAGGGTGGTACTGCCTTCTAGAGTAGTATTGAAGGTAGGAGGTGGGCAGTATTGCCCCCTGGGGAGTGTTGGAACAATCCAAGGGAGTGGTAGTAGCCTCAGATGAAATTGACTATGAAATTAAATAAATTAAATAAAAATAAATAAATTAAATAAAAATAAGTGGGCAGTGGAAGCATAAGGGAAGAAAAGAAGTAAAGAAAAATATGAAAAATACTATGTTTCATCTGTTGTGTAACAGAGTTAAAGTCATAGTGATTATGTTATCTTCCAAATAAACATACAAAATGCAGGTTATAACGAATCTATGGTCAAGTCCACTAGCAGGTCTTAACAAGCAAGTGTTGGCAGGCAAGCCTGTCATGCATTGTTGGCAAGTCCAACATGCATCAGCAGAAATATGTGCATGTAATGACTTGTTTATGCTATGATTCTATATGGTTATGTGATGCAATATTGCATCATCAAAATTTCATTGCAGGAAAAAAATCAGAAATTTGAAAAAAATTATTAAATTTAAGATGCACCATTTAAAAATATTGTCAGTTTTTTTGAAATGATGCACATTTTAAAAAAATTAAAGGGTTAAAGAAAGTAGATTTTCAGAGGGGTGGTGCCGAGTAATTTCTTTTCTTTTCTTTTTTTTGAAAAGGGGGCAGTAGGCCAAATAAGTTTGGGAACCTCTGGTTTAGGGGAAAGAGAATAAGCCCTCTTTTGGACATAATGAGTTTAAGATGTATTTTTCTGTCCATCATTCTCTCTTACAATTTTTCCTTTTCTTTTTCCTTCCCTATCCCCTTTACAAGGAAGAATAAGACTAGGGAAAGAAAAGGAGTGGGATCTGTAGTAGTAATCTGTTACTGAAGTGGTCTTGATTTCATTCCTCTGCTAGTCCTCTCTTTACTCAGCTCAGATCCTGACCACTTATTTTTGACATTTTATTTCTCTCTTTTTTGGCCCCCCTCAGAATTTACCTTCTTGATTATCCTAGAACCTGGAATGAGAACAAGTAAGGAAAATGAGCTACTAGCAAGTAGAGAGAAAGCTGATCACCCCACCTAGACTTCACAAAAAGATTATCTACTCTTAAATTCTGTAACACAAGACTATAGACCCATATTTGAGGCTTTGTTGTTATTTTTTAAATTATCACAGGATTTTCTCTTGTTATCTACTTGTTGTAATTTATAAAATTAATAGATGCAAAGTAGCTGACATTGCATCTGATGATTAATGATGTTCATTTGTTTATTTTATGGTTTTATTTGATACATATTAATTGTATACAACTTTATTTTTTTTGTTTGTTTTTTTTATTTTTATTTTTTTAAACAAATGCTTTATTAACTTCTGTTTTACATCATTCATTTCCGCCAGATTTTGAGTTACAATCATTTTCCCCCCATTATTCCCCTACCCAACCTCCCAGAATAGTAGTCCCACAAGATATCACTTCCTCCAATCTGCTCTCTCCCATACCTTCTCCCATACCCCCATCGACTTTTCCATTAGAGGAAGGTGAGTCTTCGCATCCCAATGCCTGCACATCTTATCTCCCTATTACAAGCAAAAGAGTATTAATAATAGTATTTATATATATTTGAAACATTTAATGTTACGACCTCAAATTTCAGATCCATTTCCTTCCTCCCTTGTCACCCATTCCCTCTGGGGAGATAAATAATTCAGTATATGTTGTACATATCTAGCTATGCAAAACATTATCATAGTAGATATATTGTACAAGGCTGCTTATAATTCCCTCCCACTCATCCCACCCCCCACCTGGTCCATTCCCTACATGATCCTGTCCCTCTTCTATAGTGGGTACTTCCAACCTCCCCTCACCCCAAGGACGCCCTCCCATCCATCATCCCTCCTCTCATCCCCCTTCCCCCTATCCTGCTGCAGGTTGAGATATCCCATTTAGTATGTATGTCATTTTCTCCCTGAACCAAATTCAATGTGAATGTGGTTTTGCCTTTTTAGCCTTCCTTATTCTCCCCCTCCTTTGCAACCACTTCCCCTTGCTTCTTCTACATGGGATAGTTTACCCTACCCTGTCTCTCCCCATCTCCTCTTACCACTTTCCTCTCTCACTTCATAATTTCATCCCTTGAGTATTCTCCCTTCCCAACAAATTCAACCTATGCCCTCTATCCATATATAACTGTAACCATATACAAACACATTCACATATGTATTCATATGACCACACCCCCTTCTTCCATTATTTTCATAGTGAGAAAGATATCATCAGTCACAGTTATTGCTTTTCCATATAGGAATGTAAATAGTTCAACTTTGATAAGTTCCTTTTGATTTCTTTTCCCTGATTACCTTCTCAGGCATCTCTTCCTTCTTGTGTCTGGATGTCAAATTTTCTATTCAACTCTGGTTTTTTCCTCAAGAATGCTTGAAAGTCCTCTATTCCACTGAATGACCATATTTTCCCCTGACACAAAATACTCAGTTTTGCTGGGTAGGTGACCCTTGGGTTCATTCCCAGTTCTTTTGCCCTCTGGAATATCATATTCCATGCCCTTCAATCCCTCAGTGTAAAAGCTGCCAGGTCCTGTGCTATTCTGATTGTGTTTCCACAATATTGAAATTGTTTCTTCCTGGCTGCTTGAAGTATTTTCTCCTTGACCTGGGGATTCTGGAACCTGGCTATAATATTCCTGGGAGTTTTCTTTTTGGGATCTTTTTCAGGAGGTGATCTATGGATTCTTTCAACCTCTATTTTGCCCTCTGGATCTAAAACATCAGGGCAGTTTTCCTTGAGAATTTCTTGAAGGGTGATTTCTAGGTTCTTTCCTTGATCATGGCTTTCAGGTAGTCCAATAATTTTTAAATTGTCTCTCCTGGATCTATTCTCCAGGTCAGTGGTTTTTCCCATGAGATATTTCACATTGCCTTCTAATCTTTCGTTTGTTTGGATCTGCTTAACAGCATCTTGATTTCTCATAAAGTCATTAGCTTCTATTTGCTCCAGTCTAACTCTGAAGGAATGAATCTCCTCAGTGAACTTTGGAGATTCTTTTTCCATCTGGCAAATTCGACTTTTTAAGGCATTCTTCTCCTCATTGCCCTTTTGGGCCTCCTTTGCCATTTGAGTTAGTCTATTTTTTAAGGTGTTGTTTTCCTCAGTCAGGCTGTTGACCCTCATTTCATACTTTTTCTGCATCCTTCTCATTTCTCTTTCCAATTTTTCCTCCACTTCTCTTATTTGATTTCTAAAGTCCTTCTTAAGGTCCTCTATGGCCTGCAACCCGCTCATGTTTTCCCCTGGGGCTTTTGGAGCAGGACTTCTGACCTCACAGTCCTTTTCCTGCTCTATGCCCCCAAAATAGTAGTCTAGGGTTGCATTTTTCTGTTTCCTTTGCCTTGGCATGTTGCCACTTAATTGCTTGACTTTTGGGCTTGTTGCCACACTATGGCTTTAAGGCCAGATAGAGGAATTTTCGTCCCGAACGTGTGGGGGGCCACTTCCGTTTCTGGCAAGCTGTAAACCTACCCACGACTTCCACCCTAGATCACAATCCAGATCCAGGGAGGTTAAAGCAAGAGCGATTACCCCCCAAGACTGATCGCTGGATCTCCCTACAAATTTGCAGGCTGGGAGCGGGAGCTGCCTCTGAAAACTACAAAATGGCGTTTGTCCTCAGCGGCTTCTAGCCCCCAGGGGAGGGAGCCGACGCATTCCCTAATACCAGTCCCAAAGTCCATAGGACACTAACCTCTTACTTTGTCCCAGGCAAGTCTGTGTTGATAATTCTGGAGTCGCCACAGCTCCTGGTGTTCTGGGGTTCCTCCAGCTGGCTGCTGGCCCTGCTGCCCTGGGGCTAAAACCTCGGCTCATGCGGACCTGAGCTTGGCTCGGCTTGGCTCCTGCGCTCTGCGCGCTGCACGCTGCCAGGTCCCAGACCACTGCGCTGGTCCTTCCTGCAGGGCTGCTGGGCTGTCCTCAGCTGGAGTTTAGCTTCTTTGTGTCGTTCTGTGGGTGCTGGGGCTCCAGAAGTTGTTCAGAGTCCCCTTTTACATCATTTGGGGGGAATGTGGGGGCAGAGTGGCTTGGACGAGCTGTTTCTACTCTGCCATCTTGGCTCCGCCCCCCTGTATACAACTTTAATTGCTTATTAATGTATATTGCTTATTAATGTAAACATATGCTGTTTGTTTAATGATTAATTTAACATCATTGGTTTGCCAAATATAATTTTTATATTGTCACTCCCCCAAAAAATTGAAGTTGATGTATTTAATAAGTATGGTATTTTATTGTTTTTGAACTGGAAACTCATATGCACGTTGAAAAGGGGGAAAAGGAATTTGAATATTGAAAATTAATTCATAGTAAGGTCAGGAATGGAGAAACCAATCAATATTCTGTTAATAGTCTGATCTGTTGGATCATGAAAAAAAATACCATGTAAACTGACCGTAGGCTATAACACTAGGAAGACGATTTTACACATCCCCTTCTGAAGAGGAGTTGATCAAGGGAGTTGAGGCCTTAATTAGAAAAGAGGGCCTATGACAGACTAGGTTAGTTAAAGAGAGTTCTTAACAACTCATCTGTCCTATGAGAAGAACTGGAGTTAGATCTCCTTCTGCAGAACAAGATAACTCTCCTGTGGGTGAAGTTACTCCAAAAGTTAAACAGCCAAGCAGTGCCTGTGGGTAAGGCTGAAAGTAGTTATACATCATTACAGAGGGCCATTTCAAGTCAGGAAGTTTTTCTGGTAAAATACCATCTCCTTCCAGGGAACAAACATGGGAAGTTTAGGTCAACAAGGTGACAGAATTACTTTGGATTTGACTAGCATCTCAGCAAAGATAAATAGCTTATTGACTGCTCTCAGAAGATCAGCTTTTCCACTTGTACAAGATTTAGGGAAAAAACAGCTTATCCTCACATGGCAGATGTGCTTGCAAAAGTTAGAGAGATGTTTTGGTGTCCATGAGTTGCCAAGACAAGCTTTGTTAAAACGATCATTTGGGGGCAGCTAAGTAGCATGCTGAATAGAGCATCCACCCTGGAGTCAGGAGGACCTGAGTTCAAATCCTACCTCAGACATTTGATACTTAACTAGCTATGTGACCTTGGGCAAGTCACTTAACCCCAATGGCCTTGCCTTCCGACCTTAAAAAAAAGACTGTCATTTGGTAGAAAGGGGAAATGCCTGCTGATTTTGTAGGGCATGTGAATGCTGAATTAAGGAGACTGCTAAAAAGGAGAGCAGTAAAGCTAGAGGAAGCAGATAAAGTTAGCCTAGAACCAGTGGGTGATGACTTGAGATATAACTAAAAGAAAAAAACTACTCCCAGTTGTTGTTTATCTGTATTCACCTTCATAGTTTCAAAAAATCCATTGACAAAAGTATGCAGGATGGATTGGGAACAGAAAACTGCTTGAGGGCACTTATCTTGAAGAGAATCACCCTCACCTAGCCCTAGAGCACTCTTTCCTGTAATGGACTACTTACGGGCACCTAACAAGAGAGTTGAACTGATAATATTGATTCTAATACAAAAGTTTCTGTTGTAAGATGGCATTGTAGGAGGAAAAATCATTGTATTAGTGAAGACAAGAGACAAAGAAGACAGAGGTCTTAATAGTCTTAGGCAAAATCACCACTAAGTAAGAGAAGCAGTAATATCTTGTTACAACTGTGGTCTAGATCAACACATGAGTAGAGGAATGCTCCTCAGAGCACTACAGAATAGGCATATAAGAAACTTAATTCTAAGGAATGAGTATTTGGTAAGTAAATTTTAAAAAGAAGAATAATAAAGGCAAAAGGAAAGGAACAAATATTTGATGGATAAGCAGTTGGTAATAAGTGAAATTATGATTTTTATTTATAATTGTTTTTAAATGTAACACATTAAATATGCAAAATAAATGGAAACAAAGATGTACCTTTAAAAATATCTATTGTGTAGATGAATAATGAATGAGTAAATTTCTTACCAACAGGAAAAAAAAGAATTAGTGTTTGGAAATAAAGATAGGGTCAAGGATGGAGCTCATTTCAGACCCCAAAAATAGCAAGAACAACCTCATCAGTCAGATCACAGCAGTTTTAGATAAAAATATGACCATCATGATACAAGCAGAGAAGAATAATTACTTTGCATTTAAAAACTGTGGACTAGAAGACCATGAATAGGACAAGTGCCCTTGAGAAAAGAATTATCACTTGATTCAGAGGAAGCAGATATTTATTATTGAGAAATCCCAAGCTTTTTTTTAAATTAAAAATTGAAAAAGAGATGATAAAGTTTTATTGAAAAGTTTTTGTGTTTAAAGAATGTTAACCACTTTAGTGATTTAGTGATAGTGATAATCAGATAGAAAAACTTAAGTGTGAGATATCCCAGCTGAAGAAGAAATTAAAAAGTGAGGTAAAACTCAGATTTACATTTTAAAGAAACCAAGGTATTTGTATTTTGGATGTAAAAAACATATGAAAAGGATGTGATTTATATCTAATTGATATAAAAGAATTTTAAAAATATATTTGAAAGATTACTTCTACTTGGAAAAGACAGCAGAAGTGGAAGCCTAGCTTTCTTTCTAGGTAGCTTAGAGAGCTTCTAACAAAGGTGTTAGTTCAAGTAAAGCAGATGCCGTATATAGAAACCCATTAACTAGTATTGAGGAGGTTCCCAGTTCAATCAAAATGAGAGGGATGAACCCAGAGGCAGAACTTTTCTTGCCTAGCACCTTACTTGTAAAGCTTGAAGCATAAAGAGACAAGCCTTCAATATTAGAAATACTAGTAATAAGCTCATGTCATTAATCAATTTAGGCATAAAGGGAGAAAGGTTGATGCATGTCACAAAAGAATTAATAAGCATTTGTTAAGCTCTTACTGTGTGCCAGGCACTGTGTTATGTGCTGAGAATACAAAGAAAAGCAAAAAACCTCAGTCCCTGAGATTACAGTCTAATGGGGAGTATAACAAGTGAACAACTACATATAAACAATATATGTAAGGATCAATTGGAATAATCAACAGAGAAGGCATCATTACAATGGAAGTTTGGGAACCATTTCTTGCAGATGGTGGGATTTTAGTCAGGACAAAGCCAGGAAATGGGGAGCAGAAGAGAGAGAATTTCAGGAATGGGAAATAGTGAATGAAAAGATCCAGAATCAGGAGAGAGAGTTTATTTGAAGAACTGCAAAGACAGTGTCACTGGATCATAGGGCATCAGAGAGGAGGGCCAGAGAAAGTCATAGCAAGTTGGGAAATACAGAAAGGGACCAAGTTAAGAAATGCCAATAGTGGATTTGATATTTGATTGTAGAGGTAACAGGAAGTTACTAGAGTTTATTCAATAAGATAGAGAAGGGGTGACATGGTTAGACTTATACTTTAGGGAGATTAGTTTGACCTCTGAGTGGAGAACAGGCTGGAATGGCAGGGAGATTAATCAGCAGACCATTTCAGTAGTCTCCAGTAGTCCAGGAATGTGACAATGAGGGCCTGAGGTGGTGGCAGTGGAGGAGAGGAGTTCATAAGAGACACATTATAAAGGTAACATGGACAAGATTTGGAAAAGGGAGGGTGAGAGAGTGAGGGGGAATGGTGGAATCGTGGTGTTCTTGACAATAATAGGAAAGTTGGGAAGAGGGGATGGTTTGGAGCAGGAAATATCCAATGAGTTTGGTTTGGGGCATGTTGAGTTTAAAATGCCTATGGGACAAGCATTTTGAAATGTCTAATTGACATTGAAGATTTGAGACTGGAGGTTAAGAGAGAGGTTATGTCTAGATATGTTCATCTGGGGATTTGTATAGAGATAATAATTTCATCCAAGGGAGTTGATGAGATCATTAAATGAAGTAGTATAGAGAGAGAAGAAAAAAGTAGGGGACCAGGACCAAAGCTAGTGGGCATAACTTGGATGAAGATCTGGTAAAAGAGCACAAGGAGTGCTTAGACAGTTAGGAGGAGGAGAGCAATGCCATAAAGAACCTACAGAGAAGAAAGTTTCAAGAAGAGGGTGATCAACAGTGTTAGAGGCTGTAGAAAGGTCAAGAAGGATGGGAACTGAGAAGACTTGGATTTGATGATTTGGGGAGAGCAGTTTCAGTTGAATAATGAGATTGGAAGCCAGTCTGCAAAGATTTAAGAAGAGTGAAAAGAAATGAAATGGAGACACCAATTATAGAATGCCCTTTCAAGGAATCCAGCCACAAAAAGAGATACAGAACAATAGCTGGCAGGGATATATAGATCAAATGAACATTTTTTGAGGATGGGGGCTATAGGAATATGGTTGTGGAGAGTAGGAAAAGCAGTGAATAGACAGGGAGAGAGGTAAAGATTAGTGAGAGAGTAGGAATGATAAAAAGAGAATCTGCTAGGGAGACAGGATTGAAGGGGAATACTTATACAGAATCAGGGTTTGCTTTGACTGGGAAAAAGTCCACTTCTTCATATGAGATAGGGGAGAAAGAGGAGTTAGTGGCAGAAGACATCTGAATTAGAACCACCAAAACTTTTAATAGTTTAAATTATGATATTTCAAAAGAAGTGCTTACAGGGGCAGCTAGGTGGCACACTGGCTCTGGAGTCAGGAGGACCTGAATTCAAATCCAGCCTCAGATACATTTACTAGTTGTGTAATCTTGGGCAAGTCACTTAACCCTTGCTTTTCCTCCCTCCAAAAAAAAAGAGAGAGAAGTACTTATTATGTATAATTCATTGTTAAATTATATATAATGTTGCTTTGTACTTTTGATATGTATATATAGTGTCGCACATACACAATGTTATATTGTTATATTTAAATATAATTACCACTGTTCTTAGTCTTGTATTTTTTATTCTTCTCTTAAAAAGCATACTTTGTATTACAGATGAATTATATATAATATTAATAAGAATTTGATATACCTTGAAAGCACCATAAGTCTTTTAACTCTAGTTCTTCCAGGAATTTGTTCAGTTCCCTATTTTCCCTTTTGTTTATCCTTGCGTTAGATTTATCCAAAACTGAGAGGGGGGTATTAAGGTTTCCTGTCACTATTGTGTTACTATATCTTCAAGTTCAGATAATATTTCCTTTATAAATGTGAATGCTAAGATATTTGGAGTATGTAAGTTTATCACTGACACTGGTTTGTTGTTTATGGTTCCTTTAAGCATAATATGGTTTCCTTGTTTAGCCCTCTTTATTTTTTCAACGTTTGTTTTTGCTTTGTCGGACAGCATGTTTGCAACTCCTGCTTTTTTTGGATTCACTTAATCCATAGTAAATTTTTTCATCTCCTTAGTTTTATTGTGTGTATATCTTTGTTTTTTTAAATGTGTCTCTTATAAACAACAGATTGTAGGGTTTTGTTTTCTTATCCAATCTGTCCCTCCTTTTTGTTTTATTGAATTGTTTAATCCATTCACATTTAAAATTATGAGAGTTAGGTATGTATTTTCCTCTACCTATTTCTGATATTGGGTCATTTTTTTTAATGATTGTCCTCCCTCTTCAGCTATAAATACAATACCTTCAATTACTTTACTTTAATCTTTTTATAAGATGGCCTTGTTCTCACTTTTTCTCTTCTCCTCACTCCTGATTCCCTCTTCTTTTTTACCCCTTTCCCTTTGAGTTGTGCTTATATAATTCTTAAACCCTTTCTCCCACCTCAGTCAAGCAGATTCCTCCTTCCTTTCCTCCCCTTCAACCAGGCTTGTTCATTAGTTTGTTATTTATTCACTGCCCCTTTTCTTTTCTTTTTTTCCAAATGCTTTATTAACTTCTGGTTTACATCATTCCTTTCCATCAGATTTTGAATTACAAATTTTCTCCCTCTTTTTCCCCTACCTACATCGACAAATTAGCGGTCCCACAGGATATATCCCCTCCTCCAATTTGTTCTCTCCCATATCTTCCCCCATAACCCCTTTTGACTTTTCCAGTAGGGCATGGTGGATCTCTATGCCCCAGTACCTGTATATCTTATTTCCCAATTACATGTAAAATAGTATTAATAATAGTATATATGTATATATATATGGTTTTTTTTAAACATTTGGTTTTAAAACTTTGAATTCTCACTGCCTCTTTTCAAGGAGGATTTCTCTAAAGCTCTTCATTATCCATCCTCTCTATTTGCTCTAGATCTCGATCTCTTTCTTTTTTTTTGGAGGGCAGACAGCAAGGCAGTTGGGGTTAAATGACTTGCCCAAGGTCACACAGCTAGTTAGTGTTTAGTGTTTGAGGTTGGATTTGAACTAAAGTTCTTCTGACTCCGGAGCGGGTGCTCTATACACAGCCCCATGTAGCTGCCCCTCTAGATCTCATTCTCTGGTTCATTACCCCTCTAAACATCTTCTCTGTATTCCTAGTACTAGACAAACTTCCAAAGTATCCATTCTAGACTTCCACCTGCAGTCAGATTCTGCCACTGCTTTATAGAGCTTGCCTTATGGATTCCTCTTTTTCATCTGCCTCATTCCTAGCACCAACACTGCCCCATGATAGGGCCCTACCACTTCCCTGATTATTCAGTCCACCACTGATCTGTACCTTCCCCTAGTTACCTGTTTTTTGCCCCATTTACCTCAGTATTTCCTCTCTGGGTTCATGTAATCTCCCACTCTCCCAAAGGCCAGATGCCCCCCAGGGAGTTCCAGTTCTTGCCGAACTCTCCTCCCCTAAAACCCCAAACCAGGTAGGACCAATAGACTTTTCCAGTACCAAATTCTTTAGGCCACACTCCGCACCAGAGCCCTGTCTCCCTTCACAGACCATCTCTCTTTACTCATAGAAGCATTCATTCATCAGTGGAATACTCCATTACCAAAGCAAACACTCCTTCCTTTCCCCTCTTTTTCAGTCCTCTACCCCTCCTCCTCACCCAGGCTCCTGTAGTTTCTTTTTCTAGATTTGACACTGACATATTACATTGCTCTCTATCCCTCTACTCCACTCTTCCTTCACTCCTGCCCCTCTTCACGTACCTTGCCATGTTGTAATGTCATCCCACAAAAGAAGCAGCAACTCATCTCTGGGTAGGGGGTTGCCAAGTTCTGTGGGTAATACACTAGGCCCACCTCCTCACTGTTCTCTTCCCAGGACTTCACCCTTTGTGTATATTTGGAAAGAAATCACTTACTGGTTGGTCCTTTTGCTGTTATTCTGTTGCTATTTTTGACTGATGCATTTATTCATTCTTCCTGCATTTCTTTTGTTTGAGGTATTCAAGAAGCAAATATTCTTTAGTTCTTATTTTTCTTTCTAAAAAATGTTTCAAAAGCACCTCTTTACTTTTAAATGTTAAGCTCAAACTTGCAGGGTAAGTCTCCCGGGGCTACATCCTGAGTTCCATTGCTCTCTGATGGCGGTTTCCTTGGGGGGTAGCCACCTGTTCATGCTGACAGTGTCACTTCCTGAACAGACTTCCGCAGCCTGTAGCTGGGGTCCCCACTGCACAGGAAAGAGGGAAGAGAGAACAGGTGGAGGGTTAGGTTTTGCAGGCTCCCACCTATGTGTCAGGTCCTTGGGTCTGCTAGTGTAGCCTCCCCCCTCTGGAGTGTGAGAGGTGGAGGAGGGGTGCTCAGTGAGCTCAAGGTCTCTATGTGTTAGTTCATGCATTTTTTTCCCTCCTTTTGGATTCTAGGTGTCCTAAACCATGGAGATAGCTAAAATTGCTTTATCTTTAGTGCATATTTTCTCTTTTGGAGAAGCTTGAGAGATGAGGATCAGAGAAAATGTCTAGTCATCCTTCTTGTTACTCATGTGACCCAGAACCTCTTTTGATGATGTATCTTGAAATAATTTTCAAAGAGTGAAAATTTTTCTCTGTGGATAAATATAACACCAGAATCAATAACTTATCCCTCAAAGATTGTAGATACTGGTACTTTTCTTTAAGAGTCAGTAGAGTCTTGGAGTTACAGTTTAAGTATCATTCTGTAAAGAGCCTGTAAAACAGTTTGATTCCCTTTCTGGAGAGATTAACTTACATGAAGAGAGGACAAAGAGAAATGACTGAGAGTACTTATTCCTGACATTGTTTAGTTCTTATCTTATCTTTAGTTCTTATCACATGGTGATGTCTTGATTTGCATGTGAATTGGATTTTAGTGAAGCAGAGCTGTGCAAAGGCAAAGTCCTCAGCCTCACTATCTGTCCCAGAGACACTGGAGCCCAGTAGCAAGACAAAAGTCAAGACTACTGTCAGTGGCCCAAGATGAATTAAGATCTTTCCCAGACCTCAATTTTTCTGAGACAACACCCATTCAATTACTAAGGGCTAAGTAAGGATTGAAACAAGGTGGACTAATTTACCATCACAAAAATATTAATCTGGGAGGGGTTTTCTGTTCTGGCCAGAAACTTTAAGGATCATAGATAGAGGGACAATCAATAGAACTACAGGAAGTATAATGGTTTTGGTTGTTGGAGGGGATAGAATAGGGAAAAGATCACCAGTTTTACTAGCTCTAACTTCTCCTTTTCAGTCTTTCTCTTTAACTGGTTTTCATGGTAATGGGAGGTGGGGGTCACAATGGAGATTGGAAAGAATCTCCCAACTCATCTTCACTAATATCTTTTGATGGAAAATGGTACCCACTGTAGTTTTTTCTTGAATTTGCATATAACTCCTCTGTTTAGTGTTCTTCCTCAATCTTTATTGGAGGACTTGTGTGAGAGTTGTCTTGCTGCCTCTTACTCTGCCATCAAAGATCTGCCTTTGTAACTTTGGACAGGTCATTTGGACTCTTTGGGACTCAGTTTCCTCATCTATAAAATAGGAGATTAGACTAGATCATAGGTTCTTAATCTTTTTTTGTGTCATTGTCCTCTCTTTAGAGGACTAAAAAGAGAATTTGTACATGAAACTACAAATCTCTTTTATGTACAAACTTTTTCATTTAAGTGCCTCATAAATGCATCATGTTATTATTTTTCAAAGCTGTACTGCTTGCCCATGATTCCTTCTGCCCTTCATTCTGTTTTCTTTTGTGCATTTAAAAAATGTTCTGTTTAATGCAGAAATATGTTTAACATGATAGTACGTGTATAACCTATATCAGATTGCTTGCTGTTTTAGGAAGGAGGGGGAGGGAGAAAAATTTGGAACTCACAATCTTACAGAAATGAATGTTGAAAACTATCTTTACGTGTAATTGGGAAAAAATACTATTAAGTAAAAAAAAATCATATTCCAATGACCTTCTTTTCTTATTTGTTTTGGAGGGGGTGGGGTGACAAGATTATTCTATCTCCCTTCTCTCTCTAGACCTTCACAGATTGAGAAAAAAGAACAACAAAGCCTTTATAACAAATATGCATAGGCAAACAAAACAAATTCCCACCTCCCCAAAATGTTTGTCTCATTCTGCAGCTTGAGTCCATCACTTCCGTGACTGGAGGTAGGTAAGTAGTATGTTTCACTGAGATTTTGCTTGGTCATTACACCGATCAGTGTCCTTAAGTCTTTTGGAACTTTTGTTTTCATGTTGTTTTTGTTGTATAAGTTATCCTCCGAGTTCTGTTTACTTTTCTCATCATCAGTTCATATAAGTCTTGCTAGAGTTTCCCTGAAAACTTCCTTTTAGTCATTTCTTGTGGTGCAATAAAATGATATTATTTGATATACCATAATTTGTCCAGTGACCCCCTAATTGATGGGTACCTTCCTTAGCTTCTAGACCTTTGCTAAATCAAAAGAATTCTTGATAAGAGATTTTAATTGGTATCCTAAGCAAACTGAAAGTTGGGACATTGTTTCTAAAATTGAAGAGAAATTGTAGTGACTTTGGTTGTAATGTTTGTCATTACTGATACAACGAAATTAATTATGTCATTATGTTGTTGTTTGTTACACTTTTCATCAGTAATATATCTAACAACTTTGATATTTAGGTAAGTCTAGGAGATTAGGCTTGAGATATGTATATATACATATATATGTATGTATGTATTATGTATGCACACACATATACATATTATATAGCAAGTGAGAGAGGTAAGTAAATGCTTATATGAAAATAGATATTTCCATTTTATTAAATAAATACTATTTAATGAACTTTGGTGGGTGCTGAGACCTAATTGCTTAAGGAGAAAATTGTTTTTATTTTATTAATGTGGAAATATCAGAACATACTTCTTTGATTGCCTTAGAACCTAGAATGAGAACAAATCAGAAAATGCCCTACCTAGTACTGGGTAGAAAATAGATGATGGTGGTCAACTCTAAAACCTATCTATATCTTTACTGTGGGGAGACTCTTATTTGTGTTTATTTCTGGGGCTTCTCTTAATCCTTAGGATTTATTCATCACATTAAGGTTTTTCTTCTCTTTGCTCCTAATTCTAGGTTTACTTCCTGAATTGAGACTGTTACCAGGCCAGGATCTTACGCCCCCCCCACCCCTTAGATAGTATGGTATGGGTGCAGAAGTCTGGGACTAGTGTGCCCTCTGCCACAGTCTCTGGTTTTTGTCTCTTTCTCCTGTTGGCCTCATGCTGGTACTTACCTTTTGCCCTGCTTGTGGCCTCCTTCTGTGGTCATTATCTGGGAGTAGGCTCTACAGATTGCATGGGGCTCAGGCCTCTTGGAGGGCCTCAAGTCATGAGCCCTGTCTAGTATATCCCCGTGTACAGTGAATTGCTGGGAGCTGGCTCCTTCTCTACTGTGACTCCTACAGTCTAGGGCCAAGATCCTACTTGCTTCAGTCTACAGTGAATAAGGCTCATTTCTCAGAGAACACAGATGAATACTGTTTACTTAGAATCTCAGACTGTTTGGGCTCCCATTTGGGTTAAGTAACTTGCTCAAGGTTACACAGCTATTTATGTGTGGGTGCTCATTTTCTGAGGCCAGATTCGATCCCGGGTCATCCGAACTCTGAGGCCGGCACTCACTGTGCCACCTAACCGCCCCGGGCTTCAAATGATTAAATTATTATTACTATTATCTATTCTTAGTACTTTCATTCCCATTTCCTATATCTTATGTACAGGAGTATATCAACTGGTCACTAACTTTCTAGTTGAAACTTAGCCAAGGAAATATTAGCCAAGTTCCTTGTTCAATGGGCTATAGCTAGATCATCATATTTGCTGATCCTTGGAGAATTCTAGAAGCACTGTGAATCTTTCTTTATTTTGTCCCTCCCTGGTATCCATAGCCAGACTTTGAGCCTATTTCTCAAAATGTGTGATACAATTCACATTCATTCAGTTTATTTCTCCTTTTTTGTAATAATCATGAGTCCACAATTACTTCTGAGCTCCAGACCCACATTTTCAAATGACTATTGAATATATCCATCTGCATGTCCTATTGGTACTTTAAACTCACTTTAAAAAAAGTTACTACATGTAATTGAAAGTGTCCTTACCCTTCTGAGTTCTATCATTCCTGGTAAGGGAATCACTGTTCTCTCAGGCATTCTGCCTCAAAACTCCCCAGACCTGATTCCTTCCGTGTTACTTATTTCCATATCCACATCATTGCCCATGGTCACACAACTAGTAAGTGCCTGTGACGCTTCCCATATCCATATCCAGTCATTTACAAAATCCTTTTGAGTCTTTCTCTGGAATAGCTCTGCCATACCTCACATATATTAATAAAGATAATAAGATGAACAAAAATAAACACTAACATTTTTATGGTTCCTACTATGCTATGCCTGCATTGTACTTTACAAATATTAACTCATTTGATCCTCACAACAACCCTGCAAGAGAGGAGCTATTATTATCCTCATTTTACAAATAAGGGAACTGAGACAAACAGGTTAAGTGACTTGCTCAGGGTCACACTACTAGTAAATGTCTGAGGCTGGATTTGAAACCAGGTCTTTCTAATTGCAGGCTGGTGCTCTGTTCACTGAGTCACCTAGCTGCCTCTATTAGTCAAGTTCTATGTATAAATAAATGAAACATGACCTCACCCACTTCTTATCCAGCCACATCATTTATTGATAGCATACACTGATCAAATAGACACTATGTAAAAAGCTTATTAGAAAGCTTTAGAAAATATTTCTGTTTAGTGGTGGTGGTGTTTTTGCTTCCACACTGCCTTTAGTTACTGATTTCATCCTGGTTATAGTAAAGGAAGCTGAACATAGAACCACAACCCAGGAAATTGTCTCTATCCAATCTTAGAAGGACCTGTAATGGTCCAAGGCAGTTAAGGGTTCTTCTTTTTTTATTATGAGTACTTTTCTCTAAAGGTACTAATCTAGGGTAAGTTGACTCCAGGCACCTGTGAGTATACCAGTCGTGATCTGAATGTGCATAAACTTAGGAGAAGAAAAATCCCTTCGATATAAAATATGGCATTTATGAACTCAGTCACTTAGCTGTCCTGCTCCCTCTACTTTCTACCTCCAGACCAGACATGTCAAGCATGTTGCCTGTACAAAGGCCGCCTACAACATTCCAGAGACCAGCCAAAGCAAATTAAAATATAATTGGACAATATATAACAAAATTAATGAAAATACAATAAATCTAATTGACACTACATTTTGAAACCAAGTCAATCTGTGGGCCTGAAGGGATCCTTATGCGCAGTTCAGTGGCCCCTGTGTCTATTTTAATTTATACCATTGATCTCTACTGACCTGCATCATATTCTCTTTTTTATCTAACGACTACAGGATGCAGTGTATAGAAGTCAGGAGGACCTGAGTTCAAATTAAATGAATCAGGCATGAGAGGAATTATTATTTCTGTCTTGTATTAATAACTAATTATTGAATCAGGGCCAAGGTTTTTTCCCTTTTCTACTTCCTTATCCAGAAATCAACCAGTGTGGGAAATCTTTCTCAGAGACTTGCCCAGGCTAAAGATCTGATCAAAATCAGTAAAAGAAATTCTAAGTTTAGGCTAAGGGGTGGATTCCTGCTCAGTGTGTTTACTCAGACAGGTCTGGGGAAATGCAGATCCTCCTTTTGTTGAATAGGTAATACGGAAATTGATAAGTCTCTTTAATCAAGTTCTGGGTGTTCAGTCAGTACCCCCAAGACCCTCATTAGAATAAGACCCTCATTATAATATTCTCTCATTAACTGTTAACCAATCAGAATTGATTGCCACCCTCAAGAGCACTCACTCTTCCAAGAACACAGAAACTGGGAGGCCACTGTCATGAGGGCTCTTTGGCATTTGAGAGTGCCACTCACCTCTTTTATTAATAACATGCTAGCCTTATTAATAAGATTATTAAAATACCCCAAAATTATGTGTCTTAATTGTTTTAAATGTCATAGGCACTTACCAGTTGTATGACCCTGGGCAAGTCACTTAACCTCTGTTAGCCTCAGTTTCCTCATCTCTGTAAAATGGGAATAGCAATAGCACCTAATTCAGTGTTGTTGTGAGGATCACATGAAAAAACATGGCTTTGCAAATCTCAAAACACTATATAAATGCTGCTGCTGCTACTACTACTATTGCTACCACTACTACCACTACTGCCTCTTAAACCACCCCAATTCAACACTCATTACTTCTCTGCCAGAATAGTACCATAGCTTCCTGGTTTTCACTTCTAGCCTCACCCTATACAACTTCTTCTTCATGTGACTAACCAGATTAATTTTCTTTATGAACAAATCTGATCATGTCCCTGTGATAATTAAAATCCTTTAATGAATCTTTTACCCACTGAATATAAGCCTAAACCTCAGTATGGCACTTAGGATTCTTCATAATCTGCCACTAACCTACTTTTTGCATATTCCCTATGTAAGCATGGTATGCTCCTCTCTCCCCGTTTGCCTTTCAGAACCTTTATTGGCCTTCAAGGTCCTACTCCAGTACCATATCTTTCAATTAGACTTACTTTATCTCACTAAGTGAAAATGAGCTGCCTTTCATTTTCATCCCACTTTGTACATGTAATTCACTTACTTTTTAAAAATTTTACATTATAATTGTTCAAGTACATGTTTTATCTCTATTAGATTATAAACTCCTTGAGAGCAGGAATTGTCTTATTTGTTATTATCTCTCACCAAAGCTTTCATTGTGTACAGAAGGCTCTTAATAGATTGTTTAATGATTGTTGATTGAAAGTATGTAAAGAGGGGCGGCTAGGTGGTGAGGTGAGTAAGAGCGTTGGCCTCAGAGTTGGGATGACCGGAGATCGAAACTGGCCTCAGAAAATGAGCACCTACACATAAATAATGACTAGCTGTGTAACCTTGAGCAAGTTACTTAACCCCAATTGCTTAAAAAAAAAAGTATGTAAAGAGTTCAGTTACAACTCCTAGATTTCCCCTTCCTGTCTGGCATTCTTCCTTCAGTGGAAGTGGGATAATGGGTTGTAGACTTTAGATTCATACTCTTAACTCAGCCACTTTAATTTTAAAAATTTTTTATTAATTTGTCCATCTCACTACTGATAGATGTTTTATTAAAAAAAAAGCCCTCTACACATAAATAAGTAGTCTGACTAAATGAAGTCCCACATTTGCCAAGTATGAAAATGTATGTGTTTTCTGTATTTTTAGAACATCACCTTTCTGGCAGGAGATGGTTGGGAGGGGGTGTGGTTCATCATCATTCTTTTGGACCTAAGGTTTAGTACTACATGGATCAGAGGTTTTTTTTTCCCCCAGTGGTTAATATTTTTTACTTAATTAAATATTTCCCAATTACACATAAAAATTTTATCATTCATTTTTTTAAAAATGTTGAGTTACAAATTCTCCCCCTCCCTGCCACCTCCTCCCTCCCTTCTTGAGAAGGAAAGTAATTTGATATCATGGATCATCTTTCAAAATAGTTTTTGCTCTATAATGTTTTTGTTGTATAAATTGTTCTCCTAGTTTTTATCACTAAGCCTTGAATCATCTCATAGAGGTCTTCCAGTTTCCTCTAAAACTATCTATTTCTAATGGCACAAAAATACTTTATTACATTTATATACCATAATTTTTTTTAGTCTTTCCCCCTTAGTTTCTAATAGAAGGCTACTACTCCCTTAATTTCTAATTTTGGGCTACCACAAAAAGAGCTACTAGAAATATTTTTGTATATACAATTCATTTTTTCTTTTTTCTTTAGGTTATTGGTCTAGTGGTGATATAACACCCTTGTCACCTTTTTAGGGCAATTTCAGAGTTATCTCTCCTTTTCAGTAACCTATAATTTTTGGAATATGTACATAGATATGCACAGCTAGATTTTGATCTTGTCTTATTTGTTGTTGGTCAGTGATTTTTCAGTCACATCTAACTCTTTGTGACCTCATTTGGGATTTTTTAGCAAAGATACTGCAATGGTTTGCCATTTCCTTCTCCAATTGACTTTACGGATGAAGAAACTGAGACAAACAGGGTGAAGTGACTTGCCCAGGGCTGCATAGCTAGGAAGTATCTAAGGCCAGATTTGAACTTAGGTCCTTCTGACTCCAGGCCTGGTGTTATATCATTTGTGCCCCATAGAGTGTGTTATTGCTTATAATGTCCAAGCAATCACCCCCTTTTCCTGATATTTTCTCTACAAAAACAAAATATATCATCTTACGTTTTCTGTGTTAGCAAGAGATTTGAAGTGAGAGTATATCATTGTAGCTTTTGAACAATGCAAAACTTTTCTCTTAAAATGATCACATTTCAAAAGACTAGCAGGAATTTGGACAGAAGGAGATATGACTTTTCCACTCTGCTTTTTTCTAAACTTAATAAATGCTTAATCCTGTAGCTAAGATCTTGAAATGATGAGGGAGAGTGCTAGGAAAGTTTTGGTCCTATATCCATGCTTCTCACATTGAATCTGAATTTCTCTTTATAGAAAACAGCTTATGGCCTTTGGAGCTCCCCTTCCCCCAGGATCAGTTCTGTAACTTGAAGTTCAACAGTATGGCTAAGCAAATGGCTAAGCCTTGTAAATTATTTTGTGAACTATAGTCTCACTACTTTATCTTGGTTTCAGTAGTTCATAGAATAGCTCATAGCACTTCCTGGCTGGGCTATGAGGGGGGACCTTTAGAAGAGTCTAATCTTACCCACTCAGTTCCTGGCATCCCAAGAGAAAAACTATCTCAGTCTGGCAGCTTCTGAAAAAATCACATTGATGCCCAGGGAGTTGGAAAGCTTAGCAGCAGCTGGGTCTTATTCACCTCTTGGTTCTCAGCTAATGGATTCTTTCCTGGACTCTCCTGAGTCTTTCATTCTAGGTCTCTTTTTCCCATTTCCCTCTTTTGACCCACCATTTTCTTCTTGCAAAAAAAATTTAGCAAGTTTTTACTGGAAACATAAATCATAATTACTGCCACATATTATCTTCTTGATCAAATGAGATAATATATGCAAGAGCATTTTGAAAAACATCAAGTACAAATAAGAGGGTGGTGGTGTTTTTCACCTAGTGTTGAAATTAGTCAGAACTTGTGGTTAATGTCAACATAAACTAAAGTTTCAATCTTGAGCGGTGATGTATTTACTCTAAGAATAGAAATATTAGCTTATGGTAAGCCAATATATCTATTTTGTTCGACTCCTTACTCATGTGAGTTGAACTAATTTTTCAGATCCTGGTATGTCATTAAAATTTTTTTTATTATGAACTTGACAAAAAGCAAGCATAAGTACTTCCTTTTGTAAAGAATATGTATATGAAATTATGAATCTCTATTACTTATGGCTTGTTTTCATTAAAAATAATTTATGACAAGTAGTTCCAACACTGTCCTGCTTGTCTGTGTCTCTGAATTTCTTTTTACTTTCCTTTGTGCAATTATAAAGTGTTTTACAACACTTTTCTTTATTCTATTCTTTTTTTTTTTGGTACCACTGTCATTCTATCATTATTCTAATTCCCTTTCTCTCTCCACCCCCTAAAACCTTCCCTTGTAACAGATAAGTCAAACAAATGTATACATTGCCCATGTCCAAAAGTATATGTCTTATTCTCTGCCTCTGGTCTGTTGCCTCTCTTGTCATCCAGCCAGACATTTATTAAGTACCCACTGTGTGCTAGGTTCTTCACTAAGAACTGGGTACACAAATAAAGGCTCACTAAGTGGGGAAGCAGGGTCCTCTGGAATCTTGGTTAGCTGTTGCATTGATCAGAAAGCTTAAGTCTTTCACAGTTGTATTCTTTACAATAATATTCATTATATAAATTGTCTTCCTGGTTCTGCTACATCCACTGCATCCATTCATGCAGGTCTCCCCAGTTTCTCGAATCCATACTTTTAATAATTTTTTAAAATTAATTTATTAGTTTAGTTTTAGTTAACAAGATTCAATTCCATAGTTCCCTGATTTTCAAATTTCCTTTCCCTCCCTCCCCCCACCCCCCACGACAGCATATAGTCCAGTATAGGATCTGCAAATACTTTCATATTAGACATTAGTCCAATTACAAAGGCGTATTGTACTAGGTGGGATGAAAAATGGTAAAGAAGAAATAAAACCAAACAATGAAAAGAAAAAGATCAATTAGTTTGCTTCCATCAGGATTCAAGCTCAGTTCTTTCTAGTTATTTCTCTGGATGTAGGCATCTCTCTCCTTCATGAGTCTTTTGGGATTGACTTATATCACAGCATTGCTGAAAAGAGTCCAGTCTGTCATAGTTGGTCATCACACATATGTTGTGTCTGTGATTGTATACAAATTTCTCCTGATTCTACTCTTCTCACTCAGCATCAGTTTGTATAAGCCTCTCCAGGTAAATATGAAAACCGTCTCCTCCTCATTTCTTATAGCACAATAATATTCCATTACATTCATATACCACAACTTGTTTAGCCATTCCCCCATTGGTGGGCACCCCTTTAATTTCCAATTCTTTGCAACCATGAAAAGAGCTGCTATAAATATTTTTGTACATATGGGTCTTCCTCCCTCTTCTATGATCTCTTTGGGATATAACCCTAGAAGTGCTATTGCTGGGTCAAAGGGTATGAAATTATTTATAGCCCTTTGGGCATAATTCCAGATTGCTCTCCAGAATGGTTAGATAAGTTCACAACTCCACCAGCAATGCATTAGTGTTCCAATTTGACCACATCCTCTCCAGCATTTGTCATTTTCTTGTTTTGTCATCTTAGCCAATCTGACTGGAGAGATGTGGTATCTCAGAGTTGTTTTGATTTGCATTTCTCTAATCAATAGTGATTTAGAGCATTTCTTCATGTGCTTATAGATATCTTTAATTTCTTCCTCTGAAAACTGCCTGTTCATATCCTTTGACCATTTATCAATTGGGGAAGTTTTTCATAATTTTAATAGCATAATAATGCTTCATTGAATTAATTTGGCATAATTTGTTAAGCCATTCCCCAATTGATAGTCAAAAACTATTTTGGGTCAAAGTCTTACCTTGGACATAATGGTTTTGTGACCTTGGGATTAAAATGTAATTGGAAACATTTAACAAAATAAGGAAAAGTACAATAAAATCTAGGTGACAATTACATTTTTAAATGAAATCATTATGCTGCCTGCAGGTATTAGTGTAAAAGGTTCTACTTCCCATCGCCCTCTGCCCCGAATTTGACTGTGATGCCACTGGTCTAGGCAGCTCTAAGATTCTTAAGTCACAGAGGAGGTACTAACCTGCAATAGTAGAGGGAGTTTCCTCATCTTACACTGCCACTGAAATCACAGGTCTAGTACCTTTCCCTATGAGGGGAAACATCTGGCATGTTGTAGCTTCAGTAGTGCAAATGGTTCATAAGCAATAATGATCTTTTTTGTGTGCTCTGACCAAGACCTAGTCCTTGATAGGGCTGCCCTGGAAGGGACTTCTGTTCTATGTTTCTAGAGAGAAGATGCCTTGCTGATTGCTCAAGTGAATCTACTTAATGTGTCCATACAGTGAAGATGTTTGAAAATTGCTATACTGTATAACTTTAATGAAAGGCATTATAGTATAATGGATAGAGAGCTGGCTTCAGTGTCAGTAAGTCTTGCTTTTAACTAGCTGAACCCTGGATGAGTCCCTAAACCTCTGAGTACTTTAGGGAGCTTGATAAAACAGTAAGCATTTGGAAAGGGTGCTTACCTGAATTAATGGAAGAAATTTCTTCATGCCAGAATTCCCTATACCAATGGAATCCCAGGGCTTGTCCCTGTGCCCTCCTATTATATTTACAGTTTTCCTAATATTAAATTAAAATTTAGGGGAAAATTTTTTAAAGTATTATGTGCAAGACTGAGGGAGATGCAAAGGTAAGTAAAATACCCCATCCTTTTTAAGGGGAAGTTAAATAGGGGAAGTTAAAGAAGTAAACATGTAGCACATGTATCAAGTTACTATGGAACCACTCACTTTCTCAGTTAAAGTGTGGGGCTGTTTTTGACCATCAGAGTTATGAAAATGCAGGTCAAGTCTCAATCCAGTAAAAATGATGTAGCCAACCGAGCAGGAGTTAGAAATCAAATAGCCAAGTCTGTAATTGAAAGACTAGTCAGAAGAATAACAGAGAAAAATAAAACAAAAGAATAATTTTCACCATTCCAGCATTCTACCACGCTCACTCTGAGCTTTGGCAACTTGCTGTGCCTTGTTGTTGTTGGGCTGGGCTTTTTGGCAGCTATCTTGCCTGGGTCCTGAATCTTCCCTCACTGCCACCACCACTTTACTTGATTTCTGCAGACACCATCTATTGAAGCTGCATCCTCTCCCATTGTTCTCTACTCCCAAAGCTGCCATTTTTCTGTCCGGCTGCTGCAACATTGGGTTTTTCCTGGAGTGAGGGTGGGGGTGGGGGTGAAGAGAGGAAGAGATGCTATTGTTTGTTTTGGAGACTGTCAGCCAGAGAGATAGCTAGATACAAAAAGAAATTATTAAACACTTATTATGGTCCAATCACTTATTGTGCTAGCCCTAGGCATAATAATAGAGACTGTTTTAAAAGTTTTAGTTTTAGACTTTTGGGACACCTTAGATAAGCAATCAAAAACCAGTGTCTGACCTCAAAGAATTTATATTCTAATGGGGGGAAGAGTTGGAAGAGGGGAAGGTACAGAGCATGGCTAGAAATATGCAGGAAGTCTTGTGGAGGGTTAGGAGAGAACAAGATAAAACCGAAGGTACCCAAAACCCAAATTGGTTCAGAGGGCAGAGTCTAATTTTTTGGTGGGGAATAAGTGGAGATGATGACCAGAGTCAAGTTTAGGAGAGATGTCTGGGTTAGAGTTATTGCCCAAGTCAATATGTGTTAGAACTAATCAATATAGATTTGATTATTTTATTAGACAGAACTTGCCACACCTTATTGATGCTCAGAAAGATTATTCAAATAGCTATAAGATACTGGCTTTTTTTTTCTTTTTTCTCTTTTACTCCTTTCCAAGTTGTTTTTCTTTACAATGTTGTTGTAATTGTATAAATTGTTCTGCTGGTTCTGCTCACTCTGCATTGACTCATTTCTCAGGATTCTCTGAAATTGTCTCCATCATCTTTTACAATATAATAATATTCCATTCCATACATATTTTGGTGATATGTGAGAGAATTGGGATGATAGAGGGGTCCTTCTGTTGGAACAGGTGGTATGGAATGGGATCTATCTTTGTGCACGTAGAGAGTTACTTGGCAAGAAAGAACACCTCTTCATGTGAGACAGAGGTGAAGAGTGACAGGGGCAGAAGGCATCTGGGTAAGATGAAATGAGGAGGAAGGTAGAAGAGGAAAATCTTCATAAATGACCTCAGTTTTCTCAAAAGATGCAGGGTTCTCAGCCAAGAGGTTTCAGGTAGGGGCAGCTATAGGAATTCTGAGGAGGGATGAGAAGATTTGGAAAAGCTGCTGTGGTAAGTGAGATAGTGAGTCAGTTAGGGATGTGTGAAGGGATTGCCTTGCAGCAGTGAGAGCTCAGTTGAGATTATGTAACATAAAGTTGTGACAAATGCAGTCAGCACAATTTTGAGATTTTCCCCACCATCATTCAGCAGCATGTGAATAGGAGCAAAGGCAGCAGGTGGTAGGAGTTCAGTCTGGGGCTGAGGCTTGATAGGGCAAGATCAGTGATAGGATAAGGGCATAAAGGGCTCAAGAGAAGAGGACAGTAGACTTTAACTGGCTCACCAACAGATCTCATGGGGAAGGTAGGAGAATATAGACAGTGCAGAGGTGATGACATGGGAGAGAACTAAGGAGGTCAAAAGATTGGAGGTCTTGGTGAGGATGAATAACAGAGTTGGGGGCTATGAATCTAAGGGAGAGATGGCATGATAAAAGATTGGGGTCAGATAAGGCAATTTCAGAGTTTATGAACATGGAAGTGCTGCATTCGTGAATCAAGGGCATTATGATCTCTGTGTGTAGCTGAGGTAGGGTGGAGGAGAAGGTAATGAGAAATGACTAAATTGAGGAACTGAAAAGATTGAAGTGTCAATGTGAATATTGAAGTCTCCTAGTATGAGGATAGGAGTGAGAGATGAGAGAAAAACTATGAACCAGGCACTGAACACATTGAGGAAGGAAGGGGATTATCCTGGAAGTTAGTTTAAAAAACAAACAAATCAAAAAACCTGCCAGAATATTGATCTGGGTGGTAGATAGGGATTGAGTGAACAGAAATTTACTGAGTGAAGTTGGAAGGTGAATTTGGAAATGACAATGAGGAGTAAAGAGTGTTCCAACTCTTCCCAGTGAGTGAGTCAAGGAGAATAAGTGAAAATGCATCTAGAACTGGAACTAGAGGCAGGGTCTTAGTGAGAGCCAGAAAATGAAAGAAGTGGGAAAGGAAAAGGTTAAAGATAAAAAGAATTTTATTATCTCTGGAGCAAGCATTCTGGAGAGCACAGTTGTGAGGGACAGATAGCTTTAGAGTGGGACATTGGAGGGGGGTGGGTGTTGGGTTGAGGATGGGAATGAGGAAGCAGGCAGCTGGGGATGGATAATGGTGTTTGAATAATGATAGCAAGGGGTTCAGAATCACTGGGATGGGAAGAGTAGCATCTTAGTCATCTCTTTAACATAATTTCAAATCACTTTTCATAATGATTACACCAAACCACAGTTATGTTGACAGTGATTAGCATGACTCTACAACTTCTTGAACATTGATTTTTCCCCCTATATTTTGCCATCTTCTTTAGTCAGTTCTTTTGAATGTTTTTTATTTACCCCATCCTTTACTACTCCCAAATCTCTTTTCCCTTATGGAATGATTTTTGGTTTTAGATGTTTGTGTTAATTCCCTAAATATCTTAGATTTTAGACTCAATCAGAGATATTTTCCCCCAGAATTTATTTATTTATTTTTAGTTTTCAACATTCATTTCCACAAGATTTTGAGTTCCAAATTTTCTTCCCATCTCTCCCCTACCCCTACCCCAATCAATCAGAGATATTTGATGCAAAGGTTTTTCTCCCCAGTTGATAGCTTCCCTTTTTATCCTACTTATGTCTATTTTGTTTGTGTTTTTCAATTTTATGTAATAGAAATTTTCTATTTTATCTTTTGTGATTGGCTCTGTTCCTTATTTGAGTAAGAATTCTTCCCCACAACCATAATTGTAAAAGGTTACTTGATCTGATTCTTTTAAAAATATTTTTATGTTATGATCTCATTACTCCTTGTTACTGATCAAATTTTGCCCATGTAACAAAATGGAGAACACAAATGGCGTATATCTGAACACCATATGTAAGTAATGGGTTTTTGAGTGGAGAGTCACTGGAGAATATCAAATCCAGTACAATTTAGTCATTTGACCTAAATCATAAAACAATAAAACACTGAGAATGTGTCCAGAATGTGGTCATGGTGAACCCAGGTTTATTTTTAGGGTTAGTTATAAAGTAGAACCTGCTATTCATACTTCATAATTCACTGAGTACTGAGGATGTCAGAGTAAATGATTAAATCAATTTGTCCCCCAGTCACAAGATCATTTCTGGTATTTTAATTAAGATCTATTTAATAGTAAAAAGTCTTTATTTCCCAAAGTTCTTGAATATTATATCATAATTGTTTACTAAAACAAAAATAAACAGTGAATAAATAAAATTTATTCATTAAAAAAGGTGAGAAGAAAAGACAGTAGTAGATTTTAAATTGTATATAAACAAATGCTATTAATATTATGCAGTTTAACATTGAGGTTTGGGAAGAAGCACTTAGTGGATAACTCAATAGGATAGACAGTATGCTTTTCTTTTTAAAGAAGTTTTAATAGTATGTCATGCACACTGGTGTCTTATTTAAAAATAAGTGGTATAGGAATCCCCCCCCGCCCTCAGAAAAGTTGGTCTAATTTAAAGCATTTTTATAGTACAGATTGGTGATCTCTAAAAAAATTGTTACTTAATAGGTTCAGTGCCACCCCCTTCTACATTAGGCCTTTCTTAATCCCCTACCTATTAGTGCTTCTCTGTCCCTCCTCCCTGAAAATTATATTGTTCTTGTTTCATCTGTATTTGAATTTACTTATTTTTGTACTTGTTATCTCTTTCAAGTAATAATAATGTTGATAATAGCTAACATTTACATAGTACTTACAACATGCCAGACACTGTGTAAAGCATTTACACCTTACAAATATTATCTCATTTGATCCTTACTATAACTCTGATAAGCAGGTGTTATTGTTATTCACATTTTACAGATGAGGAAACTGAGACAAACAGAGGTTAAATGACTTGCCCAGGGTCACACAGCCAATATCTGAGGCCAGATTTGAACTCAGATCTTCCTGACTCCAGGCCCAGGTCTCTATCTACTGTACCACTTGGTAGAATGTAAAGGCTTATTTTTATCTCCATATGTCTTGTGCCTGACATGTTTTTGTTGCCGCTGCTGAGTTGTGTCTGACTATTTGTGACCCCAATTGGGGTTTTCTTGGTAAAGATGTTGGAGTGATTTGCCATCTTTTTCTCCAACTCATTTTACAGAATAGGGCACTGAAGCAAATAGGGTTAAGTGACTTGCCCAGGGCCACACAGCTAGTAAATGTCTGAAGCCAGATTTGAACTAAGGAAGAGGAATCTTCCTGATTCCAGGCCCACTTAGTTGCCTATACCTGATACATAGTAGGTGCTTAATAAAGTGTTTATTGAATTGAATTATTTAATGGAAAGGCAAATAAGTGTAGACTATAAGCCTGGAAGGGAACTTAGACTTCATCTAATCCTACCCTCTCATTTTACACATAAGAGGTCTGTGCAGATAGCCATAAGCTGGGATGCACATCCATTGAGCTGCTTTTTTGATATGGCTTTGGAATCCATAGCTCTATATTAGCATGTTTGTGTACCTCATAATTGCTTTGACTAAGATTAAAATTAGTTTGAGATTCTTGAGCACCCACTAACTGGGTGTATTGGGAGAGAGGGATAATCCAGTGAAAACATTTAGATGTGATGGGGAAGAAGGAGGAAAAATGTGCATCTTTCATTAGTGAGGATTGTTTTTATGGGGAAATCAAGAAATCAATTCTAAACATTTAGCAATTCAAACATGTATGACAATTCAAGGTTTATGAATTAAACATGACTTAATAATTAACTCTGGAAATTTGTACCCCTTTAGAAAAAACTAAACAGTTGTATTTTTTTTTTTTAAGTAATTGGAAACCTAGTGGCCCAGCTGAAAGGACCTTGGATGTGGAATCAAATCTCAGCCCTACCATATGTTCCTTGTATGGCCTTCAGGTCACTTAACCTGCTGAATCTCAGTTATCTCCTGTAAAACGAGGGGTCAGACTTAGCTGGCCTCTAAAGCCCCTTCCAGTTCTGTGTCTTGATCCAGTGATCCTATGATGAATAATTTAAATCTTTTCTAACCTCATCAATTTCTCTATCTCTATCTCATTTTTTTCTTATCTTTTTCTTTTTTGTCTGAAGCCCAGAGAGGTTATCTTGCCCAAGGTGGTATGGCCAACTGTTGGCAGTGTCTAGTATAATTTTCATTGGACTGGGCTGCAACTGCCTTAATTTTACATGCTTGCTTGAATCTGGGCCTTGCTGTTCTGGTTACCTCTTTTGTCTTGTGTTCTTTCCCCATTGGGTTGTAAGCTCCTCGAGGGCAGGGACTGTCTTTTGCCTCTCTTGGTGTCCACAATGCTTAACATAATATATTAATAAATGTTTATTGATTAGCATTATAGATGACTGAGCATTAATCTGGAGGTGGAAATTCCTGGAGGCAGTCTTTGTTAGTTCCTAAGGTCCAAAGATTGTTGTTCCCACAGCAAGTGTTGAATAGCAGTAGGAGAAACTTCTGTATCTAAGAGTAAGGCCATTGTCAGGAAGTAGGCTCTATTGCTGGCCTGCTTGCCCTAAGATGTGTTCTGAGAAGAAACTGTTTAGACAGTACCTAGCTGAGCTTAGATGTAAGATTCTAGTTTTACAGATCCTTCATATTTTAAATTTTAAGTCTCAAACTCCTGGGGGAGTACAAGAGTAGTTATTGGCACATAGTATACACTTAATAAATATTTATTGATTAATTGGATTGATGCTGCTTGTTTGCCTTTTGGAACTTCATGATTATGAGTCTCTTGTGTTAGATATTTCATTTGTGTGGAGGAAATAAACAGCTGTCCTATAGCTGATTTATATTATATATTAAGTACTTTTCTACTGCCACCTTTTAGGTAGTCCATAGACAAGAGCCAAACCTAAACTTTAGGTGTTTTTTCCATAAGTCTCGAGGGGCTAGGGGGGGTCGTAAAGAACCTCACCCCTTTTTTTAGAAGCCAAGCTTTTCCAGGGCTGAACCTGGTGTGTGTGTGGGTTCACAGGTAACCGGGACCCCTTTTAGGAGAGGGAGTTGGAGTGATTTGGCGTTTGTTTTTCATGAAAAGACCCTAGAGTAACATGAACTATCAAGAGAATGGGAAGAGGAAGATTACTTAGGGAACTTTAAATCTTGTATTTGCATAATTAAAACCTCCCCTTTAAAGTTTTTCTCATACTGTTTCATGCATTATTTTCTATGCTACAAATTAAAATTCTGCTAAGTAATTCATTCTCACCTTTTTGGGGGATGAGATTAGAAGGGAGCCTTCTGCAAACCATATTTACTATATTAGTGAACTATATTTACTGCAAACTATATTTTGTTTCTGATTGCTTCACTGTATGTGACAAACTTTCATTCTTGCTGTTGGTGAATTATATAGACCTTTTGCCTCTTTGCCTTAGGAGTGTCATTTCTCTGATTTCATTTTTCATCAAAGGGTAGATAGAAGTAGGGACAAGTAAAAGATTTCTCTGTTTTAGAAATGCTGCTTTAAAAGATTTAATAGAAAAGATTAAATCTTTGATGAAATTAACATTTTGTGATTATTTATACATTCCCCATATTCATCCTAAAGTCCTTTACCAACAGAAGTAATTGAAAATTGGCAGGCTGGAATGGTATATAGTATTTTAATTGCTTACTTATTTAAACCAGATATAAATAATTGTTCCAAATAATTTAGAAGCTTGTTCTGTGTTATATCAGTGATATGCCTACCAGGGTTTGGGAGCCCTTAAACTTCATTATGGCAGTTTGTATAGGGTATAAATTTTCTGGAATAGTTTCCCCCTCCTCCCCCCCAGTATACCTCCAGAGTGGCTACATAGATTATATCTAGAAACAATGGTGGGACCATGGCTTTAGGGTTCATTCTGCCCTAGAGCTAATTCCACAATTAATGAATATATTAATGAATGAGCTTTTATTAAGCACTGCCCAAGAAGGCCTGGAAATGGAAATAAAAAAGAATTGAAATTGTCCTTGATCTCAAGAAGATCACGCTAATTGATATGTTTTAAATTTAATCTTTAGATGGAAAGGGCCTGGATGTCCCAAGGTTCAGTGTAGGGGCAGATGGAAAGGCCCAAGGATGCTGAGGTTAAGTCAGTGGGTCAGGTGATTTTTATCAAGGTCTACAAGGCATAGAGGCAGGAAACATGATAACTAATATCTGATGGTCCTTTGCCTCACCAGAAGTAATAGAATCATTGATACCTATCTCTTCCAAGTTATATGAACAGTGAAGCAGTTTGGATGAGTTCTAGGTAGCCTTTGCTGGGGGAAAGTAGAAAGGGGGAAGGTACCCTGATGGTAATGATCTTCTTAACCGTTCTATCTTTGCACCACCCCCTTTCCCCCAGTCCAGTTGATCAAGTAAACCGATTGAGTACCATTATTATTTCTTTCCCCAAGGAGCCCAGCATGATCTGCCTCCAGTCTATCTTAATTGCACATTACTCCTCTTCACACACTCTATATTCTGGCCAAACCAGATTCCCCATAATTGGCATTCTCCCATATCTGTGTCGTATATACCTTCTACCCATTCCTGTAATGAGCACCCTTCTCACTTCCCCCTCTTAAAATCCCTAGCTTTGGGGCAGCTAGGTGGTGCAATGGATTCAAAACTGGACCTGGAGTCAGGAGGACCTGAGTTCAAACCTTGCCTCAGACACTTGATACTTAACTAGCTGTGTGACCCTAGGGAAGTCACTTAACACAATTCTCTCGAGTCCCCCTCTCCCCCCCAAAAAGGTGTCAGCTCAAAGGATACCTCCTTACAGGAGGCTTTTCCTGATTCTTTTCATTTATCAGGGACTTCATCTACCTCATCATATTACTTTGCATACATTTCGTATTAACTTATCTGTGTATCTCTTGTGTCTAGTCGCTTCCTCTCCATTCCTGTACCCCAGTAAAATGAAAGTGCCATGAGGACAGAGGTTATTTCTGTCTTTGTCTTTGATTGTTCAGAGCCTAACAGTGCCAACAAAACCCCAGCCCATACCTCACTAGAATGTAAGTTCTTTGAAGGGAGCATTGTTTGTTTCCAGAGCACCTGGTACATATTAGAAGATAATTTGTATATGTGTGCGTGTGTGCGTGTGTGCGTGTGTGTGTGTGTGTGTGTGTGTGTGTGTGTGTGTATCTCACATTCTTATAAATCTGTCCTAATCAAATTCAGATTATTGGGTTCCCAGCAATGACAGGGGTAAAAATTAACAAACATATAGTTAGCTAGAGCTCATAGGTTTGCCAGGGCTGCATTTTGATTTGAATAATTTTTGGTGTCACAGAAATTTACCTACATTATGCCATACTTTTCATTTCTTATACAGCCAAAGGGCTCAATTCAAACATTATCTAAAACTAGTTACCTTCAGATTTCTGTTCTCATGACAAATCTTATTATTATTATATAATGTTTCCATTGAAAGAGAAAATGTCATTTGTCAAACCACTGCTGCTTTTGGACTTATGACAAGGCATGTTTTGGAAGGATGGACTTTGCCTGTAAGTATTTTTTAATTTGTGATTCCATAATATGTATCACTTTTTTAGAAACATGTAGAAGTTATTCTAGTTTAGTACTGATACAGCACATGTGGTTAGCCAAAAGTAGGCAGGACAACTCTGTACATGCCCCATTATATATACACTAGGATTCTTTATACTCAGGTTCTGTTTTTAGCATTTTTTAGTTAATTAATTTATTTTTAGTTTTCAACATTCACTTCCATAAGATTTTGAGTTCCAAATTTTCTTCCCCTCCCCTCATACCAATACAACATGCAGTCTGATATAGGTTCTACATAGATATATTAAATATATTTTTGCATTAGTTGTGTTGTGAAGAGGAACTAGAGCCAATGGGAGGAACCACAAATACTTAGTTTTTAAATATTCACAGTGGTACCCACCACCCCACTCCATTATATTTTCTTTTATTGAGTCCTGAAGATGGGGCTCAATGTGTATAGAACCCAGGACAGAAGTGGAAAAGGGGTAAGATAATACATATTTTTTTAAATTAAAAAGCTTCCTATTACAATGTAAATAAGCAGGTAGAGAGAAGAGTATAGTTATGGGAACCTTAAATTGGACATTTCTGTAATTAAAATCTCAGTACTCTAAGAGCTATTTGGTTTTTTCTTCTCTGGAGCATTTCTATCATTTCATATTATAATATACCAGGGTAATTTATTCTCATCCTTTCCTGGAAAAAGCTCATAAAGAACAGACTGAAAATGAATGCTTTTTTAAAATTATTTTTATTTTTTTTATTTTTAAAGCAATTGGGGTTAAGTAACTTGCTCAAGGTTACACGGCTAGTCATTATTTATGTGTGGTTGCTCATTTTCTGAGGCCGGATTCGATCTCGGGTCATCCCAACTGAGGCCGGTGCTCTTACTCACTGTGCCACCTAGCCGCCCCAGAAAATGAATGCTTTATGATTGCATTGGTGTAGTGGAAAACCTGGAGTCAGGAAGACTCATCTTCCAAAGTTCAAATCTGGCCTCAGACACTTAATAGCTGTGTGACCTTGGGTGAGTCATTTAACCTGTTTGCCTCAGCCTCCTCATCTATAAAAGGAGGTGAAGAAGGAAGTGGCAGATCACCCTAGTTTCTTTTTTCTCCTCATTGCCCTTTTGGGCCTCCTTTGCCATTTGAGTTAGTCTATTTTTTAAGATGTTGTTTTCCTCAGTCAGACTGTTGACCTTCATTTCATATTTTTCCTGCATCCTTCTCATTTCTCTTTCCAATTTTTCCTCCACTTCTCTTATTTGATTTTTAAAGTCCTTCTTAAGGTCCTCTATGGCCTGCAACCCGCTCATGTTTTCACCCACCCTAGTTTCTTTGCCAAGGAAACACCAGAGGGGGTCATGAAAAGTTGGGCACGACTGAAATTGTTTATCAGTTGAATGACAAACAAAAACAAAACTGTACTAATTCCTTTAGATGAAGTTCTAGTTTAAACTCTGTCACTGACTGACTATGTGAACCTGGGAAATGTATCTCAGTATATATGCCTAAATTTCAGTTTCCCTTTCAATAAAATGAACAGATTGGACTAAATGATCTCTAAGAACTTTTTCAGTTTTAATGTTTGGTGATTTTATGGCTAGTAAAAGCAAAGTTTTCCAAGCTATGGTACAGCTCCTATTTCCCCAGAGGGAGATCTCCATTGCATGGAACAATGCTAAAACTCTTGTATATTTTCAAGTATAATTACTGCATAAATACATCCTTTAAAAAAATGCTTACATCAATCAACAAAAGTGAGACTTAACAAGCAATTTTTTTTCCAATTGACAGTGCAAATACAACTATTTTTTAATACAGTGTGTACAAATGAGGTCAAATGTGAGTCTTTTCCTGTGTTACCTCAAGATGCTTCGAAGGCTTGACCATTGTCACAGTCAGTTGAAATAGGCTTGTGATGTAGCTGAGTTATATTTTTAAATTGCTTGCTGAATTTGAATGTGAAATGTATAAATGTGAAGTGAAATTATATCAAATTTCTTAACATCATTTTGGTCAATAGAATAAAACAAGCTGGTTTCTCCTCCAAGAACTTTTTTTTAAATGGAAACATCAGTTATTAAATTAAATTATCAATTTTTATAATGTGTAACTTTAAAAATGAAGTAATATCCCTTCAAGATACAGATAATACAAATAAATACATAATATTTGAAGAGAAAATCTGTGCTCAACACATTTATTGACTGACTGGAATAGCTTAAACTACTACAAGATAAGATAGCTTTTGGGGGGAGGGAAGAAGGAAGTTTAGTAGAGTCAGGGAGGGACTGCACCTATGACTTAGGTAAGCCCTGCTGAGAAAACTTCTGTCATTGCAAACCTACCCCATAACCTAGTGTCTTAAGAGAATATTTTTTAAGAAAGACAATTTAAGAAGCAGTAATACTGAAACCCAAAGTAAAAAAAAAAAAACAAATTAAGAAAATATCCACTCTATTATTGGGATTCACAAATACTGTTGGAAAGACCACTGTTTGCCCTGTACAAATGTGCTAGCAGCTGCAGATTGAATGAAACCTAACAAATGGAAACATCTTGAAAATGGACATGCAGAATTTGTTGGCAAGACAAGGGAATTTTTCCAGAGAAAACTAGAAGCTTTTAACAAGCAGAGACTTAAAAAAATCTGTGCTATTAAAGAGATTGCTTTCATTAAGGTTGCTTACAGAATTGCTAAGTGTAAAAACCCTCATTCAGGTGTTTGTGCTACCTACAACTACTGATGTGGTCAAAATAATGCTTGGTAAATTGTATGTGTATGTAAAGCAACTTAAAATAGTTCCACTTAAATATGCTTAACATGATTGCACATGTTTAACCCATATCAGATTGCTTGCTGTCCTGGGGGAGGGGGAAGGAGAAGAATTTTGAACTCTTATCTTATAAAAAATGAATCTTGAATACAATCTTTACATGTAATTGGAAAAAATAAAATACTATTTACATAAAAATAAATAAAATAGTTCTACTTGCATATAATATGATAGGAAGAAGAACTGCCCATATGTTTGAAGAGCTTTGTGATCAATTAATTGAGAAACTAAAATCTTATTCTGCATGGCAAATGTATGAAGGAACATATGTAGAATGAAAGATTCTCATTTGATTACATTTATACAGCATGTTGTTGAAAGTGAGGTTAGTAAAGATTTACTTTGCAAAACTAATGATGACAATGCTACATTAAGAAAAACTTTTCAAAAAAATTGGTTGCTTTATATCACAGTTATAACTGTGGTTTGAATTGACAGACACATAAGATGAATGCAGCCTAAAGAGGAATGCAGCATTAGTGTGTGAGTAGCTAAATTCCAAAAAATTGACTTCTAGGAAATGAAGATGAGACCAGGGATGCAGGTCCTCCTGGGCCCTGAAAACAGTGAGAATGACCACATAATCACTTAGATCTCAATGATTTGATACAAAAGTACAATCATCAAGATAAAATCAGAGAGACCAAATTGTTTTCTGTTGTGAATATGAAATAGATGCGACCACAGATATGTCAAGTACACTTAAAAAGAGAATTTTCATTTGGTTTGAAGGAAGCCAACACCCAAGGAACCAATATTGAGAACGAACAATCCAACAATCGTTTGAAGCCCAAGTTTGTTATGAAGGATTAAAATTCAAGAAGGAAACCCACTCCATCTTCTTTCTCTCTTTCTTTTCTAGTTTCTTTCCAGTCTTTACTGGAAAAGATACAGTCATTTTTAAAATTCCATTTGGCTTCTTTAGATAAATAAGAGTGTCTAGAATCTCTGTGGGAGAGCCTAGTGAAACAGATGTTACAGTTATAATGTGGGAGAATGGGGGAGGGTGGAGGAGCAGCATCAGGCAGTTTGATCACATTGCCTACTTCATAGACAGTCACTTGTATCAAGAAACAGTAATGAGGAGCTACAGAAAAATTTTCAAGTTATTATCAAGAATTACTTCATTCAAGAGGTCCATTAAAAGGAAGCCTCTTCCTAAAATCTTATGTCATGAGAGTAGGGTGTGGGATACTTTAATGTTACTACCAAACACTTTAGCTTTCTTGTGTCGACATAGTTCAAAGGTTTTTTGAAGCTAGAAGCAAAAATTGTCATTTTCTTAGTAATAATACAAATAAAGCAAATTACTTTTATAATAAAAATATCTTGCAAAGTTTAGTAATTGGATAATTTTTTTCTGATATAGAAAAAGAAAATGATTACACATATGAAAAAGTCAGAGCTGTATATAATAAATTTGCAAAATCATATTTTGTTTCCTAATTTAAGAAATGTTTTTCCTGGAAATAAAATAGAAAGAAGCAATAATCTGCTTATTAATCTCATGATTAGTATTAGAAGGAACTTTCATCATTTTGAAGACCTAAATACTAATATATACGAATGGATAAGGAATCCAATTGCCATGGACTAATATGATGAATTTGACTTTATCCTGTTTGAACAAGAACGAGATATAGACTAGTTTTGTATGTTGTGGTGAAACAAGCAATTGAACCTGAAAATTTCATGTTTTGGCTACAGAGGAATAAAACCCCAAGCGATACACATTTTACTACTGATTCCAACATCTTATCTGTGTGAAATGGGGTTTTTTGCTATAAAGATAAAACATCAGTTTTTATTAATAATTGGAAGAGAATTGCTGAAGCAGTCTCATCAATGATGCCATGTTTGGAGAAAATTAGTGGCCCCAATCCAACCCACTCATTACCATAATAATGATATTATTATTATATTTTAAGTTATAAATAGGAAGATTTTTGATGATTTTTTTACTAAGTGCTATATTTTTTATTTTTGTGAGCTTTAAAATGTTGATGAACTCTTAATTTTATTTGAATAAATATGAGATAAAAATATTTGTGCTAAATTATTTTCTGAAAAGTGTGGAAAAGGCAAAAGAAAAAAATTTTTTGTTAGGAAGTGGGGTATTGCCACATAACTTGAACTAAGGTTTCAGTACTGGTTTGTCAAGATTCTGAACTTTAGTCAGTGATACAAAAACGTAACAAACTACTTGAAAACGTTTGTAGGATCTTATTATTTACATCTGATGTTTCTTTCCCCTCTCTACCAATTTTGTCCTTAACCTCTTGTAATGTTGATGATTTCCATGTCGACAATTCTACTAAATTCAATTACCTTTTTCCAGTTCATAGCCTTAGAAGTGAAAAAGATCCTAGAAGATCTAATCCAGCCCCTCTCCTTTTACAGATAAATAAATTGAGCCCCAAAGAGGTTACTAGCCCAAAATCATAAGGTAGTAAACATTCCCTTCCAACTTCAAATATATAATATTGCTCTCTTTCATATAAATCTTTTGTTGGATTTTTCAACTTTGACCCAGATTTCAACTGATAGTTTCATGTTTATTATACATGAGATGCTGGACTCTGGGATATCTATTCATCATCATATTGGCAGCTACAGACAGACTTCTGTTTACTCTCTATTCTTCTGTTCTAGGGCAGAGAGCCAGAAAGACCTGGCTTCAAGTGCTGCCTGACATACAACTAACGAGTCACTTAACCTTTCAGCACTCCAGGCCATTGGTCTTCATTGTGGGAGCTGTGGCCTGACCCCAAGGACTATCAGCTTGTTAGAAGGTAGGAAGATGGGTGGCCTCCCACCATCCCATAGATAGCCAGTCCTGGGGCTTTTCCCCAGAACAACCATACCTACCTTTATCATCTAGCCTCTTCTCCTTTCTCCCTACCCCCCTACTCTCCCCCCTTCATACACTTTTTAAGCTCCTGACCGCCTCTATTCTGATTCAGGCATTGGCTCCCAAAGGCAGCTGTAACCTAAACCAGACTCAGACACTGGGAGCAATAGCTGCCAGGTGCTATTGGGAAAGTTCCCTTCTCTTCCCTTCCCCCCCAACTCAGCATATCTATTCCTGTCCTCCAAATTACCGTGTGACTAGAATGGGCACCCCTTGGAGGTGGGCTCTGTGCTCCAGGGTAGCGACTGGTAAGAGCCCTGCTTTTCTCCTTGTCATTTTAGATCGGACAGGATTAATCCAGCATGATGAACAGATAGGGATGGGTTGCTTCCTATGGAAGGTCTTTTCATATTATATTTCCTCTCAGCCCTTTTCCAGGCTTCCTATTACGATGTGGGTGCTTTTATAATTGAAATCAACCGAGTTCACTACTCTCCTTCACCCCACATATCCAGTTAATTACTTAGATGTACTTAGATACAGAGATAGGAGCATAAAAAAGGAGATTTAAGAAAACCTTTCTAGGCAGAGGTGAGGGAGACTTAACTGAGAATAGAAAGTTCATCAATATTTACTACAGGATAATACTGTACAGCATTGTCACTTTGTGCTGGGTATATCTGGTAACCTCCCCACTTTCCTCTCCAACTGTTAAGTTCTGCAAGAGGCCTTTCCCAAACCCTTTTAATTCTAGTGCCTTCCCTCTGTTAATTTTTTTCCTGTATGTAACTTGTTTGTAAATAGTTTTTTTTTTTTTAATATATTTTCTTCTCCATTAGAATATAAGCCCTGGAGAGCACGGACTCTTTTTGCCTTTCTTTGTATCTCCAGTGCTTGATTTAGTCCTTGGCTCTAAGAAATAGGTGCTTAGTGAATTCTTCTTGAAATAGCTTTTCTCCTCTGAGGAGTCTGAAACATGGGTCCGAGAGTTGTGTTGCTTTTTTTCACCATAATTTCTTTCAGAATATTCCACAAGCACTTTTCTTCCTGGCTTACACCTGCTGTTATTGAGGGGTTAGATGCCCCGCCTAGCTCAGCTCATTAGACTGAGAGACCGGCTGGAATGTTTTAAGTGATTAGGCCTTCTGGGCAATAAGAGGTCGGCCTCTTAAAGGTTAGCTTGATTGGACATTCCCTCCCTTCTCATCTCCACCTCCGGGGCTTGGAATCAGCAAGAACTGAGTTCAGATTCAGCCCCAGATGCTTTCTAACTGAGTGACCGTGACAAATCTCTTCACCTCACTTTGCCTCCGTTTCCTCATCTGTTAAATGGGGATAATAGCCCGTATGGCCCAGGGTTGTGATGAGGATCAAATGAGAGAATAATTGTACAACGCTTAGTACAGTGCCTGTACTTAGTAGGCGCTATGTAAATGTTAGCTCTTGTCATTACTAAATGTCTCAGCTAAAATACCACCTTAAGAAGCTTTTGCCAAATCTTTGTGCCTTCTCTTGGAGACTGCCCCTAGTTTATCCTGTATAAAGCGTGTCCCAGAAGTCTTAGTGCAGTTGTGAAAGTATTGACCGCTTTGGGGTGATGAGACTTGAGGAACTTTCTGAATAGCTTTGTTTGCAGCGAGGTGCAGTTTGCATGGGGTCTCCCCCCAGGACTGGGGGCTCCTTAAGAGCAGGGACTGTCTTTGGGCTTGTCTTTGTTATCACCAGCCCTTACCAAGCAGCGTGGTGCCTGGTACCTAGCAGGCGCTTAGTCAGTGCTGACTGACTGCGGCAGCTGGAAGGACTCCTTGGCTGGGGTAAGGGGCTAGCCCTCGGTCCCCGGGCTCCATCCGGGAGGGGGTGGGAGGCCTGTCCCTTTAAACTTCGCCTGGGGGCGGGGCGGGGCTCTCTTCCGGCGGACCGCGCGCCCGCCCGGGGGCGGGGGGGCGGGGAAGCGGGGAAGAGAGTGAAAACAAAGAGGCCCCGGCCGCGGGAGAGCGGACCAGACCCTCTTCTGGAGCCTAGCGCGTGCCCCACCCCGCCCGCGCCCTGTTCTTCTAGGAGGGGCCGGAGAGTCGCTCGCGCGCGCGCATTGCGGCCTAGTCCACTTGGGAAGCAGCGGCCGAGGGGCTGTCGCGCCGGCGCTCTGAGTGCGGGCCGGGTGGGCGGGGAGGCCAGGTAGGTGAGAAGGCAGCGAGGAGGGGGGTGGTGCGAACACCCAGCCTGGCGCCCGCCGGGAGGTGAGGAAGGGCGGTCGTTTGGGGGGCTAGAAAGCAGCGGGCGGCGCGGTGGGGGGGCGGGGAGGGGTGGGCGGCGCGAGGAGGCGCTGAGCGAGTCCGGGAAGCGCGGGCTCAGCGGCTCTTTCCTGTTGTGGCTTCTGGGATGGGAGGAAGGAAGCGCCGGCTGAGCCTCGCGGTCACTGGCTCGGCGGTGAGAGGCGTATCCGAGAGAAAGAGGTGGAGGCGGAGGAGGAGGAGGAGGAGGTGGCGGCGGTTGCCCAGGCTGAGGCCGAGGAGGCGGAGCGGCGCCTGAGCAGCTGGCAGAGGAAGCAGCCGCGGCCATAAGACTGCGGGGTCGGGAGTGCCGAGGAGCCCGAGAAGCTGCTGGGAGGGGCGGCGCCTCCACCGCAGGTACGGTGGCGGGCTGCGGCGCGTGGGGCCGGGGCGGGGAGGCGGCGGGGAAGGGGCTCCTCCTCTCCTCCCCCCTTCTCTCCTCCAGGGGCCGGGGCCAGGAAAGAAAGGGGCAGCCCTTCTCCCCCCCGCGGGGTTTTGGGGGTTTGGCTGAGCCGGGAGTGTCTGCGGGACCCTGGCTGCCCAGGCTGGCGGGGAGGGCTCCGGTCCTGCGCGCCTCCCCCGCCCGAGGACGCTGGGGCTGTCCTGGAGTAGTTCTCTTTGTTTTTGTTCGCCCTCCTGCGGGGTGGTGCCGGCCTGGGAGCCGCCGCCTCCTTTGACAGCAGGAAAAATAGCCTGGGGACAGAATGCCTGCACCTCTCCCCCACCCCCCCAGCCCAGGCTCAGGTGCAGGGGGCGGTCACTTAATGGCACTTTTGTCCCCACCGCGCCAGGCGGGCTACGGGATTTGGTTCTTTTTTTTTTTTTTTGGTGGGGGAGAATCCTTTTTTGTCCGGAGATTACGGAAGTTTCTCTTGTTTAGCTCTACATATATAGCGCAGCGAAGGTTGAGGATTGTTGGTTGAGGAAGTTTATGGTTATCTGCTTTTCTCAATTCTCTCCCGTTGGGGACCAGAAATAGAAACCTTTGCTTTTGGAAGAATGGATGTATGTGGCTGTAAGGAATACTCTTATTTGGGGCAAGCTCTAGGGGCTTGTAATGTTTAAAGTATTACATATGGTCGTTCTAATCATCAAACGAACTGTTTAAGTTGAATTTATATGACAGTTCTTGTAAAAATGTGGCAAAGCCACAACCACTACCACACCATTTTAGATTTGTTAAATTTGAATTCACAGCTTTTGCCGTCACTTTAACGGAATTTGCTTGTGAATTTAGGTAAACCTCCCTGGGCCTCAGTTTCCTTATCTGCCAAATGAAGGAATTGAATTAGATGGCGTCACAGATCCTTTCTAGTTTTTGAGAAGTGATTCTTTATTTTTACATTTTGTATCGATGGGGCACTAACTTTGAATAAATATTTGTTGACTAATTAGCTTTTCTTTTGAGGAGTTGCATAAAATTCAGTAATATTAAAAAGTAAGCATTTTGCCTAAACTAATTTGTACATTTTTATGTAATCCATCAGTCCCTACTTAAAGCCAAAGTATTATAGGAGAATACAAAGAGGCAGTGGTCACTGCCCTTCTGGAACTTTGTTTAGCTGGATAATAGGACACTACACATATAAAAAAGTAACCCTATATTAACTCTTTTTAATAAAGTGTTAAATTCTTTACCAACTTTTTAAAGGGGAAGTCTTATTTGGTGCTCAGGTCCTTGATAACACTTGTTTAACCTACCTCACAGCTTGAAAAAAAACCCCACCAAGAAATCTGAAATCCTTGCAAGATAGAAACTGGTTTTCATTTCACTTCAGAAGTCCTTATTAAGACTTATTATTCCTC
Organism: Gymnobelideus leadbeateri; assembly: GCA_011680675.1. Classification (NCBI taxonomy): domain Eukaryota; kingdom Metazoa; phylum Chordata; class Mammalia; order Diprotodontia; family Petauridae; genus Gymnobelideus; species Gymnobelideus leadbeateri. Next base: position 96,964 of record WOXC01009092.1, read on the forward strand.
TCACAATCAGGTCTAACTAAGCCTGGTAGATAAATTTTCTGTTGTCTTGTCATTTACCTCTTCACATATGATCAGATTAAGTTATGAATTGGCAAATGTTGATAAAAATAAAAATTAAGAGCTGTCTCTGCTAAAGGAGGAAGGACATCACAGTAAACAATTGGAAAGGGGTGTGGGCAATCAGTCAGCCATCATTTATTAATCACCTGTGTGCTAGGCACTGTGCCAACAGAGAAGGGGATACAAAAACAAAAGTCTGTCTTCAAAGAGGATTCAGAAAGAAAATATATACAATTATAGACAGATACAAAATAGGTACAAAGTAATTTTAGGGAGAATACATTGTTAGCTGGGGAGATCAGCAAAGGCCTATATAAAAGATCGTACTTGATTGTTTCTGAGAGATTCTAGGTGATAATTAAAAAAACCAACTTTTATCTAGTTCTTATTATGTACTAAGATCTATGCTAAGTGCATTACAGTTATCTTATTTGATCTCTACAGCGACCCTGGGAGTTAGAAACTGTTGTTGCCCCCATTTTACAGATGAGGAAATTGAGGCAAACAGGTGAAGTAACTTTCCCAAGGTCTCACAGCCAGTAAACCTTGATTTGAATATAGTTTTCCTGATTATAGGACCTGGGCTTTCTCCACTTTGCCACCTAGACATGGGAAACCATCAGGGAGGTGGGAGATGGAGTGCTCTTTATGAGCAACAGCAAGAAAAGCAGTGACGAAAGAGTGCTTGGAGGAAAATAATGTATGATGAAGCTGGCAGAGTTGGTCAGCACCAGGTTGTTTAATGACATAGTTGTATCTATAATTAACATAATAACAATAAATCTAAGCTAGCTACTTATGCTGTTAATATTGGTAATGAGTGAAATAATGAAGGGGGGAATGGGCTGCCAAAATATTTTTGGTTTACACAGGGTTCGTAGGATTATACTTGTAGAGCTGAAAGAGACCTTAAAGACTATCCAAGTTCAACCTTGTTCTTTTATAGAAAGGAAACTGAGGTTTAGGGAGGCTAAGTAATTTTTTACTTCATGGTGTCTCACAACTGGTAGTCTTTAGAAGTGAACTTTGACTTGAGTCAATTATTTTACTGAAATTTCCTAGTATTTTGAGTATATGCCAGATAGTAGAAACTTATTACACCAATAAAAATAAGGTGAGCTTTTTAATGAAAGCATGTTAAATTAACCTCATTTTTTGCACAATAACTGTTTATTAATTCTTTTGAGAATCCATTGCCAAATGAGAATGTCCTAAAGCCAGGATTTGCCACCTTTCCCCACAAGGCCTGACACATAGTAAGCGCTTAATAAATACTTGTAATGACTCTGATCTGTATGTGAAAGATGGAGGGAGGTGGAAGGTTTGTGACTGAGAATATATCCATTCATAGCTGATAATGAGTGGATCCTTTTTTTCTCCCTTAACACCATGGGAAGATTTTTATCACTTTCCACAACTTTACCATAGCACTTGCTGTGGTAAAGGAGAGATTGTTGTCAATTTTTTAAAGAAATTTACCTTTGGACTTTGTTCAATATCAGAACATATTTTTTTTCTTTTTTTTAAGTTACGAGTCAAGCTTGCATCTGAATGGTCTGACCATTTTATTTATTGATGTGTCACCAAATAAAAGTGAATTAAACTAGCTTACAATTTGATACATAATAACCATTAAAAACATTGCTCAGTTTTCAATTGCAGCAGAAAATGTCTACTCTGAAAATGCCTTATTGAAATAGACCCATCATCCATGTAAATTGAGTGATTATAAACTTGACACAATTTCCTATTTATCTCATTTTCATTCTTAAAAATCCAACTGCAAATAAAAATGTCTGACTACCTGAAATAGAAAGAATTTAGTCAAGAAAAAAGGAAATTTATTCATTGTGTAGTTGCTAGCTCAATGCCAGCTGCTTAAAATGAATTTAACTTTCCATTGTCCAAATGGTAGACTATCTGTATGTACCAGCTGGTCCTGTGGATGCTTTTATTACATGCACATCATCATTAGTTTTCTCACTTCCCTTTTACTGAATCACAAAGGATTCACTTTATTTCCTTTGTTTTAAGACTCAATGCTATTTTATTGGAGTTAAATTTTGTTAGAGTAAATCCATTGATAGAAACCAAATCTTTGTGGCTTGGATATATACTTGATATTTGTATTGTGAAATAGCAAGTGAAATAATGATAAGCTTAATTGGGGAAGGAGAAAAAAGGGGTTACTGCTACCACCTATTTATTTCCTCTTCCCACTTAAATATTTTTTGTGGATTTGTATTTGATGAATGATTAAGCTGTTTAAAGTGAGGTCTATGAGCATTAAAACAAACAGTTTATAACAGTTATTAAAACAAGCTCTATAAAGAGCTTAACTAGAATACAGTCAGGTATGGCATAGGCAAATTGATTTGTGCTAAGCAGGATCTGGATATATTAAAATCCTGCCTAAGAGATCTCAGTAATTTGAGACATTTATTGGTGTCAACATTTATTGGTGCTTTCAGATTTGTAAAGCACATAATCTAACTTGGTTCTCAAAGCAGCTCTATGAGGTAAATGCTATTATTAGCCTCATTTTACAGATGAGGAAATAGGCAAAGGTACAGAGACTTGAACAGGATCACACAGCTAGTGTCTGGAGAAAAGATTTGAACTCCCCTCTTCCTGGCTTTAGCATTTTTTTCACCAAACAATTCAACTGTATCAAAGCAATGCACATTTTCCTGAAATTAGAGGTGTATGTTAACTTGATATAGCAAATAGTCTTTATACATTAGATCTGGAATTTTGAGAGGGAGGGAAGCAAAGAAATATATAACTAATAATCAAAATTATTTTTTGGTGTGACTTAAGAGTATGGTGGCAGCAAGGAAATAGAGTCTGCCTTGCTTGGCATCCAGTTTCACAAGCTCCAGGTGTTCTCTTTTCTCCCTTAAGTAACCTGGCCACAGGAATAGCTTTGGTTTACGATCAAAATGACTATTCCAGTGCCAGTAATCATCTCATTTTCAGTTATTAATATTTGTTTCTCCCAGGTGTCAGCAGTTTCTGAAGGGAGCTTTCTTTATACTTAATTATATATATATTATATTATTATTATATAATAATAATATATATATTATATATTACATATAATAATATAATATATTATATTATTATTATATAATAATATATATTATATATAATATATTATATTATTATATTATATATTATATATATTATATATACTTAATATTCTTTATACTTAATACTCATTTTCCTTTACACATTTTCCAATCTTCTAACAAACAAGAAAATAACATTTTGTTACTATTGTGTTCAAGAGTATTGTGTTCAGTGGGAATGGAAGGGTTCACTCTAAGGTGGTAGTGTGTTCCTGATTGAGCTTCAGATGTATATTGGGGGGGTGGGGTTAGGGATGTAAATACCAGAAACTTTCTACTGCCAGGGCACTAGCCATTGCTACCTTAGCATGTAGTACCAGATGATAATCTGCAACAAATCCTTTCCCACATGCCCTGCCATTACTAACATTTTTTAGAACTGGATTCAAAAGGAAAAGATCTAGAGGTATGTGCAAATGTTTTCTGCACTTTTAACAAGCTCATATGTTCACTCTTTATCTCTTTTCTTTCCTGGCCCACCCAGAATCCACCTAGAGCAAGAATGTCTCCTGCCCCTTTAAAGGGGTGGGTTTCTCTCCTCAAACATATTTGAGAACTTGGACATAGTTAGAAAGAAGCACATAACCATAGTTTACTTCTTGCATTAAATAGCTTAGATGCAAGTAGAGCATTACTTTCTGTTTCAGGCTGTAGTAACATTACAGGTGGGAGGATACAAGGACCCCTTTTACTTTCCTTCCCTACCTAAGGCACTCAGCTAGTGTCTTTGGGGAGGGGTAATGAAAAGGAAGTTAGCATATGGGCAATGGGCCCAATATAGTTGGTGATCTCCATAGACTTAAAGCACCCTCATGAGTAGGGAAACAGACAGTTCTTGCCCCATCCTCTGCTCTTTTGCCCTTCTTAGCTTAGCCACTCTAGTCTTTGGCTTTCATCTAGTTAGTCACCTCACCTTAGCTTCTGATCCTCATGTTATCTCTGTTCACAATCCTCAAGAAAAGATCTTGAGTAGGGTGCTCTTCCTCCCTGTCACACTTGACCCCCAGGCCACTTCTAGGCAAAATAGATTGTGTTCAGTGGGTCCCCTTTAATGAAACCATCTTGTTAGCCAACAGGAACAGAAGGAATTTTGGCTCCAGAAGTTTTTTAAGCTGTTGATTCTTTCTTCTTCTTGCTTATCAGTTTCCAGATGAGGGGCAGACTGTACCTCCAGATGAGGATTTTGTTAGAATTCAAATTCTTAAACTCTTAATAATTTGGACTACCAAGAAACAGAAATCTATTGACTTGTGTTTATTATTTTTAATAACAAAGGGTTCTCTTTCTTCATAAAGAGCAGTTCCTATACTTACAACTTCTGGAAATTATAAAAACAGATATAGACCTATGCTGTCCAAATTGCAGCCCTTTTTTCCTCCTCTTCTTGCATTGAACTATTTGAGCAACAAATTTATTGATATAGATTAGTTGTATTTTGATACAAGAAATAGGAATTAGACTTGTGATTTCAGTGGTATAGGGTGAGGACAAATTCTGCCTGCCAGTGAAGGTTGGCACTTTTTCTTCAACTCAGCACAGAAATTAAATGATCTATCCAGGGTCATGCAGCCAGGAAATGTCAGAGACAGGAGCTGAACCCAGGTCTTCATGGCCTCAAGGTACCCTCTCTATCCACTACACTAAGCTGCAATTATGTGTTGTCCTGTCCTACCCCCCTGTAATGGAAATGAAGATTTAAAGATCTTCCTTGCCCCTAGGCCCTTTGATTGGCTTAAGAGACTCTGAGTACCTTCCTTGATTTGAAAATATACTCTGCCTCCTAATAGGCTGAATGTCGTCACAGTGAGCCTATGGCAGGAGGCTTGGTTTTCAGGAATGATTGGGCAGTGGGTCCAGAGGGTAGTTACATTCTCTGAGCCAGGAGAAGGCTAAATAATCCCTGATATGAGGCTTTGCTTTGGGGCTCGCTTTGGGGCTCACTTTGAGAAGTGTTGTGTGATTTGACCAGATGAGACTCTGGGAAGCCCTTGAGAGCCCCCTGGCTTTGAAAACCCAGGTGTTGATGCTTCCCTCTCTGGTAACTGTGATTTGGTATTGATATAATGGTTGGACAGTTTAGAAGCCTGTCTATTTGATCTGTCTGTATACTCTGAAGTTCGGGGTGCTGAACTTTTCCCTCTGAACTAGGTAATATATGTTTGTTTGATTAAAGTAAGCTTGTTAACCCATTTTGAGTTGCTTTCCTTTTGAAAAGCAGATGTAAGAACCTGTGTTGGCAGCCACCCTGGGGGTGTTGGGGTGCTTGCCGCTATACCCCCTCATTTTATAGAATAGGAAAGTGAGGTCCAGAGAGGTGGTGATTCATTTATGGTATGTCGTAGAACTAGAATTTGTGTGTAGGTCCTCTAACTCCAAATTGAGTGCCCTTTTCCATTATAGTAGGAAGCCTCTTGAATGTCAACAACTTCAAGGGCAGTATTCATGCCACGAAAGAGATGAAGCCAGAGAGTATATCTAGAAGTTGACGAGAAAAGAAAGGGAATTTCTGTCAAAGATGATCTAGCAAAGCTTCATAGAAGAGGTATTTGCCATTTGACCTGGTCATTAAAGTATTGGTAGGAATTTTATAGGTATCGATGGACAGAACGCATTCCAGCCTGCTGAGCATTAAGCAGCAAGACAGAAATAAGTTGGAAACTAAGTTGAGACTGTCTTCTCTCTTCTTCTTTCATTTTTTCTTTGTTTCTTGGGCAAATTCTCTTCTTCATTGCTATGGTCCTATTGTTACAAGTTGATTTCATTTGTAATTGAGGAAAATTTCGAGATGGTTAACTAATTATTCTTTATCTAATGTTGATGTAGCAGATAAATCTTTGTTACCCTAATACAGTATTTTAAGTTTTTTTTTTTTATGAAAACATGATATATAGATTTGAACAGATATATGGAAGAATTAGATGCAAATGTTTTCACTGACAAACTACCCTTTGAAATGAGTATATGAGGGTTATGGTGGATGACTTGGGGGCTAAGGTCTTCCCTGTACGTTAGTTTAGAAAATAAAACTTATATTTACCTAACTCTCCAGGGAAACACTTCTTACATAAAGTAAGGTATATTGTTTTATTGTGGGTGCTATATGATTTGTTAATTTACAGCTTACTTTGAATCATTTTCTTTGTCATGTTTCTGAATCTCTCTTCAGCTCAGATCATTTAGCCAGTAGCCAAATAAAAAATGTTATTTTACTAGAGAAAACATTAGAGGAGAGGGAGGACTTTTTATACAAGCTGAATGATTCTGTTCAGTACATTATATCAGTTAAATCATCATCTTGTGTTTTTCCTTTTACATTATGCCTCTGCCTAAACACACCCACATACAGCTTGCCCATACTTTCTTTTAATTTATAGTTGATGATTTATTTTGATAGAGAGTTTTAAAATCACAGAAAGGAAAAGATTTGTTAAGTTATGTCATTTGTTATATCTAGTCAGTTGGAAAAGGTCACTTTTTTCATTAGGTGAATATATTTACTATTTTAGGGTGAATATGGAAAAAGAGGATTTAATATATAAGAATTTACATAAAAAACAACTCTTTAGGAAACCATCTATTCCATTATATTAGATGTACATCTACATTGTCTCAGTTGTTGACCTGAGAGAATTATACAGTAAGAAACTTTCAAAACTGAATTGAGCCAATATAAGACTAAATGAAATCTCAGCTTCTACATACAGTGGCCCACTGCCCTTATAATTATACACTCCAGTTTCCCAATTTTTTTATGCACTGAGCACAAGCATTACCTCATGACTAAAGAGCTTGATAAGAGAAATGCCTAGGTAGAAACAGATGCTCGCGTGTTAGCCAAGGGTTGGTCTGAAATTACTCCCTATCAGAGATCTTTGCTACTTTACCAACTCAAAGATTTCGGGTTCTGGATTGTTATTTGTTTTCTTTGGCGTCCGATTTGTTTTTGTTTGTTTGTTTTTGGGGGGGTTGTTTGTTTTTGCTATTTGGAGGAGGGGAGGCAGGTCAGTTGGGACTAAGTGACTTGCCCAAGGTCACAGGGCTAGTAAGTGTTTAGTGTCTGAGGCCACATTTGAACTCGGGTCCTCCTAACCCCAGGGCCAATGCTCTATTCTCTGCACCACCTAGCCTCCCCTCAGGTTCATGTTTTTATAAAATTTCACTTGAAATCAACTTCACGAAGATACATGCCTAAACAGGTGACTGCTGTGATAATCATTGATTATTACATATGAACACTGTAGTCAATATAATCAATAAGGTTTAGAAATGAGTTTATTCTTTGGTAAGGGGCATCTAACATGATTGTAGTTTACAGAAGTGAGTGACAATTACGCTTAATAATCAATGGCAATCCAAATGCTACACTGAAATAGTACCTTTAATAGAAACATGGCAGTAATAGATAGAGAAGAACATTGATGGAAATAACAGCCTTTAATTAAATAAGAAAGCAGAAAAATATGGTCGTTCAAGTCTTCTGCAGTCTTAGAAAAAAATATTTGGAATGAATCTCTTTTCTTAATCAATAAACGTATATTGCTCCTTTGTAACTTATATCCATTGCTCCTGGTTCCATGCTTTGAGTTAAGCAGAACAGGTCTGTCTTTCACATAATTGAAGTACTATTATTGTGTTCTCTCTGAAATGTTGCATATAGTGTCACATTTAGTTGAGAGGTTAGTTTTGCAAAATTCCTGCTTTTTTTCCCCCCTTCTTGCTCTATTATTATATAGGCTGGCTCCCTGGGTAAAAAAGAGGAGTTGAGGGAATATGTTAGAATGAATTAATAAATGAAAAAGCATTTATTTAAGCATTTACTGTGTGTCAAGATCTGTTAAAGGTGGTACAGAAATGGAAACAGTCCTTTGCCTGAAGAAACTTGCACTCTAGTTATTTAAATTTGGAAAATTACAGAGATGGTAGGAGTTACAGAGGAGAATAAGTGTCTATTGATTTAATTATGGTTCCAGAACTGAAAAAAAAGGTGTGGGGAGGGGGAAGATAACTGGTGAGATGACAAAGGGGTAAAGTGAAGCATGACTGGACCTTCCTAGAATATAATGGGCCATGAGGGATTTACCAGCAGGGGCAGTGATTAGGTTAAGGAGAAAGTGACAGTTAAGGAGCTGAAAGGGTTAAGCTTTCCAGGGCATGATCTTCTGTCCCATTTGAAATTTCTATTTGGAAATGTACATAAAATGCATACATAATGTAATGTATCTAATGTACATATGTAAATATACATAAAGCCAAAATACATAAGGCTTCTCCCTGCATTGGTTGCCATCCTCTTCCTGGCTACCCTCTTTGAAGACACTCTCCAGCCTTTCAGTGCCTTCCTACACAGTGTTGAACAATACTAAACACAGTGTGATAAATGGGATCTCAATTAGAGAGCATCATTCAGCCTATACCGACTCCTTAGGCCTCTCTTTCAATGTAGCCCAGGATGTAGCTTTTTTTGACTGTCGTATCACACTCCTGTCTTAGGTTGAGCTTGCATTGTACTAAAACTCCCAGATATTTGTAAAACTATCCCTCCCCTTATGACACTGAGCAAAATCCCCAGTCGTATGCTACAGATGAATATTGTATATAATTTCCTACCCAGCCAAATTCCTACCCATAAATTCTATTCTCCAAACTAAAATCTGACAATTTCAGAACATTCAACATCAATGAAATTTTTACTCAGTCTGAACTAGTTAAATGGGGTGTGTCCTCTGGAGTTGAATTGTGGTTTTGAGGAATTACCCTGAGTTGATAGCCATTGCTAATCCTTCCTTCTAGACAGCTTTATTTTTAATTACCAAAGTGACTTGAAACATATTTGGAATTTTCTTCCCATTCAAGTAGACTTAGTCAGATATAGAATCCTGATATAGAATCCAAGGACAATGCCTACACGTTGTATATTTATTTCAGATTGTTCCACTTAAAATTCTACTTTACCTGTTTACTTCTTTCTTGGATAAGTCTTACTGTATACTCTGCAACTTGAGAAAATGGGCATATGCAGTGAAACTGTGCATATGCAGTGAAAGATATAAAATGGATGCCTTTTTTAAAATTTAAAAATATATATTATAATTGAGTAAATGTTTTTAAGAGTACATGTGCTTTTTGAAAAAGCAAGCTTGGAGAGCTCTTGATGGGGTACCCTACAAATTTTATCTTACTCCATTTGGACTTTTAATGCTCCTTAATAGATGTTTTGTCCTGCTTTGTCCTTAATCATGTTACTTAAACTGTTTTGAGATTTTTTTCGTTTTGTCCCTATGAACATAATTCCAAACTACTCTTCCACATCCTAGATGTAGGTATATTATCCTAGCTTCAAACTTCGTTTAGAAGATTGACAGCATCTGAACATTTTACTAATTTTGCCTTATCTCTAAATCCAAATCTCTTTCTCTATAGACTTTTAGTTGGGAGAGCCTTTACACTATGTAGTGCAACCTATACCTGAATAAAAATCCCTTCTGTAGTATCTCCAAGTGATTTTTCACTCTCTTGAAGATTTTCAGAGAGCAGAAACTCATCAGATCTCATCTGTAGTGTGTTCAGTTCTGAGCATCATGGTTTTTTTTTTTTTAAAGCAATTGGGGTTAAGTAACTTGCTCAAGGTTACACAGCTAGTCATTATTTGTGTGTGGGTGCTCATTTTCTGAGGCCGGATCTGATCTCGGGTCATCCCAACTCCGAGGCCGGTGCTCTTACTCACTGCGCCACCTAGCCGCCCCTTTAGGGCAATTGGGGTTAAGTAACTTGCCCAAGGTTACACGGCTAGGTTTTTGTTTGTGTGGATTAAGTGTCAGAGGCGGGCTCCGAACTTAGGTCCTTCTGATTCCAGGGCCGGCGCTCTATTCACTGCGCCACCTAGCCGCCCCGAGCATCATGGTTTTAAAAAGATATTGACTGTCTGGAGAATGTCCAGAGAAAGGAGGCCAAGATGGTGAAGGGCTTTGAACTCTTGACAGGATGATTGGTTGAAGAAACTAGGCCTGTTAAGACCAAAGAGAAGAAGAAATGGGATAACTGTGTTCAAGAATTGTAGTGATGTCATGTGGAGGGGGTATTAGACTTACTCTGGCCCCAGAAAGCAAAACTAGGGTGGACATTGCAAGGCCAGTTTAGACTTCATGTCAGGAAGAACTTCCTAACAGTAAGAATTATTCAAAAATGGAATGAGCCACGAGAGGGTAGTGTACCTTGAGTCTATCTACTTACTCTGCTACCCTTCTACCTTGCCTAATTTTCAGGCAGAAGCCACACTTGTACCTTATGGTGGGGATTACTTTATGTATAAGTTAGAGTAAATGACTGCTTAGGTCCCTTTCAGCTCTCAAATTTTGTGATTGTGACTTGCCATCTTATAAAGTGGATTTTCAAAAAATCTAAATGTAAGGCCATATGTACTCTTATTAAATTTCATCATCTTCAGCTTATTATTCTAGCTTGTCATTATCTCTTTGGATCCTTATTCTGTCATCCCCAGGATATTACCTATCTCTACCAGCTTTGTGTATTGTTGAGAAGGATGCCTTCTGGCTCTATTCAGATCATTGAAGAACATCTTGAATAGCACAGGGCCATGCACAGATCCTTGGAATGTCCTGTTTGGAAATGTTCTCCCAATTTGATATCTGACTATTAATGGCTACTCTTTAAGTCCCAGCATTTAATCAATTCTAAATTCTTAAAATATCTTTGTTTAGCTCATCTCTTCATCTTTATCGTAAGCATAACATAAGATACTTTTATCGGATGCTTTTCTAATATATAGATGTAAGTGATGCAGCCTTTTCTTGATTTTCCAGTTTAATAATCCTTTCAAAAAAGGAAATAAGGTTAGTCTGGCATAACCTGTTCTTGGAGTCATACTGGTTCTTTATAATGACCACTTCCTTTCCTGGATGTTCAGTAATCATCCCTTTAATAATATACATTGTATAAAAATCTGGTATGGTAGATCGTAGGCAGTCTCCTCCCCTTCATTTTCATTTAAAGCCATTTTTACTCCATAGTCAAGACAATTACAGAAATACATTTTATTGGTTCCTTTTTTTTACTTTGTGAAGTTATTTCCTACCCTGGTTTGTGACCATGAAAAACAATTAAGCAAAAACATTAGATATCGCCATATCTGGTAGTGTATAAAGTTTTCTGCCCTGGTAGTCACCAACCTTTCTTACCTGAGGAAGGAATTATATTTTATTATATCTCCTTCAGGATCTTCTGATTTTTCAATTATTCAGATGAGCTTTTCATTTACATGTTGTAATAATGGTGCATATTGTTCTTAGTACTGCTTATTTTTCTCCATATCTGTTTATATAAATTTTCCTCACATCTGTCTTAAATCTCATAATTTTTATGACATAAATTACATTCTGTTACATTCATGATTTTATTTGTTTTAAAGCCATTCTCCAAGTCAGTGAGGGATAACTTTGTTTCTAATTCTCTGCAGCTACCAAAAGTACCTTAAGGAGTATTTTGTATGTTTTTTATTTCTGATTTTCATTTCTTTAAGATATATGCCCTGGGTCAAAGCTATGTACATTGAGTCATTTCCCTTGCATAATTCCAAATTGGCATAAATGACAATTGAAACAATTCACAGCTCTGTATACATTTCATTTGTGTGCTTTCCGTTCTACAGCCTTTCTAATGTTGACTATTTCCATCTTTTTTTTTTCATCTTTGCCACTTTGCATGATATAAAGTGAAACCTCAGAGTGGTTTTAATTTGCATTTCTCTTCCTGTTAGTCATTTGGAGCATGTTTTCATACTTTCATTTATTGCTTGAAATTCTTTGAAAATGTGGTTCATACCCTTTGACTAATTATCGTTTGCAGAATGGCTCTTAGTTCTTTATAAAATTTGGATATTAGACTTTGATCAATATTTGATGCAATTATTTTTCTCAGTTTACTGTTTCTTTTCTAATTCTGTCTTCATTGATTTTATTTGTATTAAACCTTTCTGGTTTTATGAAGTCAAAATTGTCCTTTTATATTCTCCTCTGGCCCTTGTTTGTTCTCTCCCAGGCATGGGTGCAGGAGGGAAAAGGGGGAAAATATAAAATGTTGATTTAAAACTAATTTCTTCAAAACTGCTTTCCAACTTTGCAGCAGTTTTTATTTAAAATAAAAGCAAAAAGCAGAAAGTAAGTTCTTTGTCCACCCTGTTACTTTATCCACTTCGGCTTATCAAAGACTAAACTATTATTTCCATATTTTTCTGATTTTATTTACCCAGTCTGTTCCATTGATCTATTTTTCTGTTTAAAATAAAATGGTACCTAAGGGAGAACAGATTGGGGGAAGGGGTATTCAGTAGACTTGCTATCTTGAGCTGGGGGGTAGGGGAAAGACAGGGAGAAAATTTGGTATTCAAAATCTTGTGGAAGTGAATGTTGAAAACTAAAAATAAATAAACTGATACCAAGGAGATTTTATGACCTACTTCATAATTTTAAATCTATTTCTAATATAATAAAATATAATAGATAACAGTGTTATTATATTTTATATATTTTAATAAATGTGTTTATATATTATATTTAATTATACATTATATATACTATATGTTATCTATAATATATAGTTATAATAATATGTCATATATTTATATATTGAATAGAAAATAACATTTTTAATATGCTACAATACTCTTTCAACAAAAGATATCTGAATAACTGGAAAAGTATTGTTTGTGGTTAGGTTGAGCCAATATGAAAATGGCAGTACTTATTAAATTAATTTATTTGTTCTGTGCCATACCAACCAAATACAAAAAGATTATAGAACCAGAAAAAAATAACAATTTATTTATTGGAACAAAAGATCTAAAATCTCAAGGAAATTAATGAAAAATAGTAGAAAGGAAAGAGAACCTAATAGTACCAGATCTTAAGCTATATATATTTCAAAACGGTAACCATTAAAGCCATTTGGTATTGTTTAAGAAGTAGGATGCTCATTGGAACAGAGTAGGCACAAGATGTACATAAGCAGACAGGCACAATAGTCTCACGATCCCTCCCAAAGATCCCAGCTTATTGGGTAAGAGCTCACTATTTGGCAAGTGCTAGAAAGTAGTCTGGCAAAAAAAAGTAGAGACCAACATCTCACTCTGTATACCAGCATAAACTGTTAAGTGGCACATTAATTAGACATAAACTGTAATATAAATTAAAATAACAAAGAAAAAATTACCTGTCAGATTTATGTCTAGAGGAAGAGTTCATGACCAAGCAAGAAATAAAGGCTGTCACAGGTAAAATGAACACATTCAATTACGTATCATTTTTGCACGAATAAAACCAGTGCAGCTAAAATTAGAAGGAGAAGCATGTAAATAGAGGGGAAACAAATGTTTGCAACAAGATTCTTCAATAAAGGTCCTATTTCTAAGATATATAGAGAACAGATTCAACTTTATTAGAATGAGAGTCATTTCCAGGTAAATAGTCGAAGTTCCTCCTTCAGAGGAGGAACATTAGCCTAGAACCCTATGGAAAAAAAATTATCTAAATCACAAATGCAGAAATGCAAATTAAAACAATTCCAATTCTACCTTATACTCATCAGATTAGCAAAGTGAAAAAATAGGAAAATTGTAAATGCTGAAGGGACTGTGTGGAAAAAATATATTAATGCTTTGTTGATAGAGCTGTGAACTGGTCCAGCCATTCTGGAAGGCAGTTTATTTATTTTTTTTCTTTTAAGTAGTATTTTTTTTTTTTTTTGCAATTACATGTAAAGACAATTTTAAATATTTTTTTAAATAAAATTTTGAGTTCCAAATTTTCTTCCTTCCCTCCTCCCTAAGACTCTTTTTTTTCCTTTATTTTTTTTTATTTATTTTTTTTCTCCCTAAGACTCTTAAGTAATTTGATATACAACCATGTAAAATATTTCTATATTATGTTGTGAAGAAAAAAAACAAAAATAAAGTTATCCATAGTTGATCACACAATGTTGCTGTTATTATATACAGTGTTTTTGATTTTGATTTCTTCAGGGTATCTGCTCAATCAAAGAATTCCTGGGTCATGGCTATGTACAGTTGAGTCACTTCCCTTGCATAATTCCAAATTGATGTAAATGTAAATTATGTAAATAACAATTGTGTGTACAATTCCGAAATTAATTGTACTATATACAATGTTTGTACAATGTATAAAGTGGGTTCTGCTCACTTCAGTTTGCATCAGATGTTCATGTAAGTTCCCAGGTTTTTCTGAGTGCATCCTGCTCATCCATCAGAGTATTCCATTGCATTCAAAAGCCACAACTTGTTCAGCCATTCCCCCAATCAGTGGGTATCCCCTCAGTTTCTAACATTTGCCACCACGAAGAGGGCTGCTCTAAATATTTTTGTACATGTACATCCTTTTCCCTTTTTTATTCTCTCCTTGGGATACAGACCTAATAGTGGTATTGTTGGATCAAATAGTAGTATGTAGAATTTGATTGTCATTTGGGCCTAGTTCTAAATTGCTCTCCAGAATGGTTGGATCAGTTCACAACTCCACCAACAGTACACTAGTCCCAGTTTTCCCACATCTTCTCCAATATTTTTCATTTCTGGAAAACAATTTAGAACTACATCCCAAAAGGTATTAAACTGTATTATTATACCCTTTGACCCAGCAATACTGTTATTAGAGCTATACCTCAAAGGGGTGAAGAGGAAAATAACCTATATACAAAATAGCTCTTTTTGTGATAGCAAAAAATTGGAAGCTGACAGAATGCCTATCAATTGTAGAATGGCTGGATTAGCTCATGTTATGGGATGGAATACTATTGTGCTATAAAAAAAAATGAGGGATTGGTTTCAGAAAAACCCGGGAAGACTTGTATGAGCTTATGCAGAACAAAGTGAGCGTAACCAAGAAGACATTTTGTACAATAATATTATTGTAAAGCCAACTTCAAAAGACTTTAAAATTCTGACCAGCCATGATTTCACAGGACTCATGATGAAACATGTTGGCCAACTCCTGACTGAGAGCTGATGAATTCACATTGCAAATTGAGACTTTTGGGGGGAGGGAGAGGATGGCTGATGAAGGAATTTGTTATATTTAATTTTGTTCTTTTTTAATGGAAGAGAGGGGGGTAGAGAAAGAGAAGATGAATTTTTCATTGGTTAAAAATTTTTTTTAATTTTAAAAAACGAGCAGTAGCTGATGAAATGTATGGATTATTAAAAGGATGGTTAGTATATAGCAAAAAAATTAGTAATTTAGTAATGTCTAATAATACTATGTCCCCTTAATTCATGCATTTTCTCATTATTTCTAAACCTTTGATCATTTCAAATGAATCATTTTTTTCTAACTAGTTACAAAAAGCATCTGGGTAATTTGGTTATAGCACTGAATCTATTATATTAGGTAGTATTATCATTTTTATTATATTGATACATCCCAACCATGAACAACAAATAAATGAGTTTAATTATTTGTAGCCCTTTATTTCTGTGGAGTTTTTTCTAGTAGCATTTATATAAATCTTATGTCTTGGGTAGTTTAACTCCCAGATATGTTATTTATTTAATAGTCATTTGAATTAAATTTCTCTTTTAATTTTTTCCTGTTTCCTTATTTTTTTTGTTCAGCTTTACTTTTCCATCAGTGTAGGAAGCTACACTTGTAAGGAAACTTCTTCTGATTGACAAATATTTTCCAATTTATAGCTTGAAAGCTGCCCAGTTAATTAACACACCCTGTGTATGTGTCACATAGTGTATGTCAAGATGAGATGTGAATTCATGCCAACCTGACTTCAGGGCCAGCTCTGGAGCCACAACACAGTACTGCCTTTTTTGTTGTTGTTGTTGTTGTTGATACTGAATAGCAGTGCTTTGATTTCTGTGGATTTTGCATCCTTGTTAAAGTTATTTATCTTCTCTATTAGTTTCTTTCTTTAGATAAAAAAATATTCTTTGCTAAGAAACTGATAGGGAGGGGTTCTGAGGTTTTGTGAACACCATCATGTCATCAGCATGAAAGGGATATACCTGCTCTGATGTTTATGCTTTTGATTTCATTCTTTAATTGTAATAGCTAGCATTTCTAGAACTAAATTACATAATAATAGTGAATAGGGCATCCTCACCTTCTGTAAACACTCTTTACCCTGGAAAGTCTACTGTTTCTTCATTGCAAACAATGCTAGGTTTTTCAACATACGTTTTTGATCACGTTAAAGAAGGGCCCTTCCATACTTAGGATTTTTTAAAAGAGTGCTGTTTTGTTATCAAAGCCTTTTTATGCATCCATTGAAATTGTAGGTTTTGTTATCTTTGTTTATGTTTAATTATGCTAATTATTTTCCTAATGTTGACCCATACTTACGTCCCTGGTATGATCTGTTTGGTCATAGCGAATTGTTTTTATATATATATATATATATATATATATATATATATATATATATATATATATATATATATATATATTTCTTTAGTCTTTTTGCTAGAATTTTAATATTTCAGCATTTACTATTTATTAGAAAGATTTATTTATAGTTTGATTTCTGCTTTGTCTCTCCCTTGAGTATTGAGATGATACTTGTCTCCTAAAAAGAGTTTGATAAAAGTGCTTTCCATCTCTATTTTTAAGAATAGATTTTCTTTTTTGTATCTTAGGTATTGTGCTTTAAATGTTGATTGAACCTATAAATCCATATATCCCTAAGGGTTACTGACTTGCTAATTTTCTTTCTAGTTTATTGGTTTTGTAAAAACAGATGTTTTTATTATAGTCAGCTAATGTTTAATTGAATTTAACTACAGGTAGTTTTGAGCACCTATTATATTTTATAATGATAAATACCTAATAAAATTAAAAGTGTAATATAAAATAGGAAATAAGCATTACATATGTACATTTTGATTGTAAAATCACAAAGAAGCATTAGAATATATTGTAATTTTTTATTAATGTATATACAATCACTTCTCAATATATTCCATCAAGAGTTCATTCCTATTACATGTTTGATATATAAGCCCTTGCTCCATCTGATGGAAATCTATAGCATCAACTTTTTCATCAGGTAGTATCCATTGAAGTATATCCTACATTCCTGGGCCCATTATTCCTTTTATATGAGCTGAAAAGCCAAAACTTTTTCTCAAGCCCCACCACCTGCCACCCTGCCCAGTCCTGGTCTTCCTAAGCACCTGTTCATTTCACTACTGTCAAATTTTATTTGAAATGTTACTTTTTCACAATTCTATTTTGTTAGGGATGTGGTTTCACTTATGTTGATGTTTTAAAATTCTTCATTAAGAATTTCATTTTCTTCATTGAGAGTTATAATTTGTGACCCATTTTGATTTCTAATTTCTTTGATTAATTTTATTTCTCTTTTGAACCATACAAATTTGTCATTATTCTATGCTCTCTGGGGAGTTTTAAGGTTTTATCTTTAATTAGGAACAGTTGGTTTGCCCTCCTTCAAATTACAATATTTGTTTATTTATTGAGCTTTATCTTTTCTTCTGTTTTTGAGATCTTTGTTAGTTTATGTGCTTATGCACTGGGGTTTCATTAAGGATTTTTCTTTTGAGAAGAATCATAGATATAGAGCTGAAAGGTACCTTAGGTCATAAAGTCTGAACCATTCATTTTACAGATGAGGAAACTGAGACCTAGAAATAAGTGATTTGTTTAGGGTCATATAGCTAATAAATATCTGAGTCAATTACACCACATCTGACAGTTCCTTCTTTTAGGGTTGACAGGCTGAAAGCTACTGATTTGCCATCTTGCTAGTCTTGTAATCTTCACATGTTCATTTCCCAGTTTTTCCTTTTTCTTCTGAAAACTTTACCTTTGATCAGCAGCAAAGAAGACACCACCCACTACCCCTAGAATGTTCACTTTCTTCCCAGAGACTTGACAATACTTAGCAATACTTTCAAAATTCCTTTTGATAATATTAATTATACTCTTGCCATCTATTAGGAGTAGCTGTCATCACTTTTGACAAATCTTAGAAAAACTCTTACTCATCCTGATGGCTAGGTGGCACTGGGACTGGAGTCAGGAAGACCTGAGTTAAAATTCTCTCTCATACAGTTAAGTTCCTAGCTGTGTGACCCTGGGCAAGTCACTTAAACTCTTTTCCACAGTTTCCTCAACTGTGAAAATTGGGATTCATAACAGCTTCTGCCCACCAGGGTTGTTGTGAGGATCAAATGAGATAAAATTCTTAGCACAGTGACTGGCACATAGTAGTATGTAGTATGACTAGTATTAGTCATAGTAGTATGATCTTCGTTTTTCCTGAGTAGATGTTCTAGGACAACAGCAGATCTCTGAAAGGGTGTCTTTTAACTATCTTAGGACACCTTAGCAGGGGATCACCAACCACCTGGATTTTCTGGGTTTTACTGACTGATTTCTCACTTGACGGAACATATAAATTTACTTCATTAATGAAAGACAAGGAGCTGCTTTTTTTCTTAGTAGTTCCAACTCCTTTTTCTTTGTAAATAGCTTTATCTATTCCTTAGCTGATTCTAAGTGTTCATTTATCATTCCTATTTTTCTCTTAAATGTTCCTAGCACAAATCATGTTCTGCTCTGCCTCTTCAGATAATTTCTCTTCCCCCCACCCCCTTTTTCTTCTTAAGGAAAGTTTCATTCTTCTGATACCCTAGAGAAAAGAAAGGAACTCTTCCAACGTTTTTTTAACCTCCCTTTATAGGTAAATCAGTTATTCAATCATACCAAAAAGGCAATTATAGTACATACCATGTATATTCACTGCAGTATTCTCTCTGTTTTCCATGCTTGCATGGATTCTCGAATATTCAAGCTTTTGTTGGCCTTAAGGTCTAATGGCTCTAGTGTCCAACTTCCCAAAGAGAACTGAAATCCTTTTCCTTTGCTTTTCTTCCATTCATATTCCTTAAGGAAGAAATGACATTCTTTCTTGGTAAGCCTAACTGTCCCATCAGTGCTTATCCAATCTTCTTTTACCTTTTCCTGAACCATTATTGCCTCGGCATTTTAACCCTTGTTCTTGCTTCTTTCTTCTCACTGATCTGTTTCCGAGTTTTGGAATTCAGAGACCTCTCTTCAGATCCTGCCTCTGACACTTGATAGCTGGCTGACTCTGGGCAAAGTCACCAAAGATCTATAAAAAAATCTATTTTTGTTAATTTTGCTACCATTCTTTCAGTTATTTGTTCTTGAAACTCCATCTTGAACTCCACCCTCTCATTCATATCGATTAACTTACTGAAACCTGCATATTCTTCCTCTTCTAGTTTCTTTCACCTTCATCTCCTTTCCATTCCTATAGCTCTTAGTCTAGTTGAGTTCTCCGTCATTCTTCTGGATTATTATAATATATAATAGTGCCCTTATAGCTTTTCCTACATTATGAGGTTAGCCTTCCCAGAGTGTAATTGTAATCCTGAAAATTTTCTCCCTCAGAAAATTTCAATAGGAATAGTAAAGAGGGCACTTGACTTGAAGTCAGGTAAGACTTGATTTTCAATCATTTCTCTGACATTGTGATATCAAGGCACTTAACCTTTCTTATGCTCAGTTTCTTACTTTAAAATAACCATTATAATACCTGTAGCACTTATCTAACTGGATTATTGTGAGAATCCATTTTCTATCAGCAATTATGCTTGACTTCAACTCCACAGAACACTTTATATTCTGTGGTGTTTGACTCTTGATTACCTCTTGGATCACATTACCCATGGGGTTTTCTTGGCAAAGATACTGAAGTGGTTTGCCATTTTCTTTTCCAGTGGATTAAAGCAAAAAGAAGTTAAGTGACTAGCCCAGGATCCTATACCTACTAAGTGTCTAAGGCAGAATTTGAACTTGGGTCTTCCTGACTTCAGGCCCAGTGCATTATACACTGAGCCATCCACAAGCCATCCACCAAGCCTCCTACCATGGAACCACTATCCTAGTATCCTATAGTGACTATATTTAAGGCTTATTTGCTGTTCTCTCTTCTAGCATTTAGCACAGTGACTGGAACATAATAGGTACTTAATGAATGCTGTTTGTATAACTCTGAGTTTTTATGATACTGATTTCTTTATATTCTGCCTGTGTGACAGCTTCTCAGTCACATTTGCTGGGTCTTAACATGTGGCCCACTAGCTGTGGGTGTATCCCAGGTCTCTAACCTGGGCTCTCTTCTCTTTTTATATTCATTTGGTGATTTCATCACTTCCCATGGGATGAATTTTTTTTTTATTTTTTTATTTTAAACAAATGCTTTATTAACTTCTGTTTTACATCATTCATTTCGGACAGATTTTGAGTTACAATCATTTCCCCCCCTTTATTCCCCTACCCAACCTCCCAGAATAGCAGTCCCACAAGATATTGCTTCCTCCAATCTGCTCTCTCCCATATCTTCTCCCATACCCCCTTCGACTTTTCCATTAGAGGAAGGTGAATCTTTGTGTCCCAATGCCTGCACATCTTATCTCCCAATTATAAGCAAAAGAGTATTAATAATAGTATTTATATATATTTGAAACATTTAATGTTAAGACCTCGAATTTCAGATCCATTTCCTTCCTCCCTTGTCACCCATTCCCTTTGGGGAGATAAGTAATTCAGTATATGTTGTACATGTCTAGCTATGCAAAACATTATCATAGTAGATATATTGTACAAGGCTGCTTATAATTCCCTCCCACTCATCCCACCCCCCACCTGGTCCATTCCCTACATGATTCTGTCCCTCTTCTATAGTGGGTACTTCCAACCTCCCCTCCCCCCAAGAATGCCCTCCCATCCATCATCCCTCCTCTCATCCCCCTTCCCCCTATTCTGCTGCAGGTTGAGATATCCCATTTAGTATGTATGTCATTCTCTCCCTGAACCAAATTCAATGAGAATGTGGTTTTGCCTTTTTTGCCTTCCTATTCTCCCCCTCCCTTGCAACCACTTCCCCTGCTTCTTCTACATGAGATAGTTTACCCTACCCTGTCTCTCCCCATCTCCTCTTGCCACTTTCCTCTCTCACCTCATAATTTCATCCCTTGAGTATTCTCCCTTCCCAACAAATTCAACCTATGCCCTCTATCCATATATAACTGTAACCATATACACACACATTCACATATGTATTCATATGACCACACCCCCTTCTTCCATTATTTTCATAGTGAGAAAGATATCATCAGTCACAGTTATTGCTTTTCCATATAGGAATGTAAATAGTTCAACTTTGATAAGTTCCTTTTGATTTCTTTTCCCTGATTACCTTCTCAGGCATCTCTTCCTTCTTGCATCTGGATGTCAAATTTTATATTCAGTTCTGGTTTTTTCCTCAAGAATGCTTGAAAGTCCACTGAAGGACCATATTTTCCCCTGAAACAAAATACTCAGTTTTTCTGGGTAGGTGACCCTTGGCTTCAATCCCAGCTCTTTTGCCCTGTGGAATATCATATTCCATGCCCTTCAATCCCTCAGTGTAAAAGCTGCCAGGTCCTGTGCTATTCTGATTGTGTTTCCATAATATTGAAATTGTTTCTTCCTGGCTGCTTGTAGTATTTTCTCCTTGATCTGGGGATTCTGGAACCTGGCTATAATATTCCTGGGAGTTTTCTTTTTGGGATCTTTTTCAGGAGGTGATCTGTGGATTCTTGCTTTTTTTTTTTGATCTGTGGATTCTTTCAACCTCTTTTGCCCTCTGGATCTAAAACATCAGGGCAATTTTCCTTGAGAATTTCTTGAAGGGTGATTTCTAGGTTCTTTATTTGATCATGGCTTTCAGGTAGTCCAATAATTTTTAAATTGTCTCTCCTGGATCTATTTTCCAGGTCAGTGGTTTTTCCCATGAGATATTTCACATTGCCTTCTAATCTTTCATTTCTTTGGATCTGCTTAACAGCATCTTGAGTTCTCATAAAGTCATTAGCTTCCATTTGCTCCAGTCTAACTCTGAAGGAATGAATCTCCTCAGTGAGCTTTTGAGATTCTTTTTCCATCTGGCAAATTCGACTTTTTAAGGCATTCTTCTCCTCATTGCCCTTTTGGGCCTCCTTTGCCATTTGAGTTAGTCTATTTTTTAAGGTGCTGTTTTCCTCAGTCAGGCTGTTGACCCTCATTTCATACTTTTCCTGCATCCTTCTCATTTCTCTTCCCAATTTTTCCTCCACTTCTCTTATTTGATTTTTAAAGTCTTTCTTAAGGTACTCTATGGCCTGCAACCCACTCATGTGTTCCCCTGGGGTTTTTGGAGCAGGACTTCTGGCCTCACAGCCCTCCTCTCGCTCTATGCTTCAATCCTCTTTGCCCCCAAAGTAGGAGTCAAAGGTTGCATTTTTCTGTTTAATTTGTTTCCTTTGCCTTGGCATGTTGCCACTTAATTACTTGACTTTTGGGATTATTGCCACAGTATGGCCTGGTGCCAGACAGGAACTTTTGTCCCGAACATGTTGGGGTGGGGGTGTGGGTGGGGCCAACTTCTGGTTCTGGCAAGCTGGAAACCCACCCACGACCTCCACCCCAGATCACAATCCAGATCCAGGGAGGTTAAAAGCAAGAGAGATTACCCCCCAAGACTGATCGCTGGATCTCCCTATAGTTCTCAGGCCAGGAGCTGGAGCTGCCTCTGAAAACTACAAAATGGCGTGTCTCCTCAGCGGCTTATAGCCCCCAGGGGAGGAAGCCAACGCGTTCCCCAAATACTGGTCCCAAAGTCCATAGGGCACTAACCTCTCACTTTGTCCTAGGCATGTCTATGTTGATAATTCTGGTATCGCCACAGCTGCTGGTGTTCTGGGGTCCCTCCAGCAGGCTGCTGGTCCTGCCACCCTGGGGCTAAAACTGTGACTCAGGCGGACCTGTGCTCAGCTCCCCACCTGCTACGCTGCAGTCGCTGTGCTGGTCCTTCCTGCAGGGCTGGGCTATCCTCAGTGGGAGGTTAGCTTCTCTGTCGTTCTGTGGGTGCTGGGGCTCCAGAAGTTGTTCAGAGTCCCCTTTTACATAGTTTGGAGGTAGTCTGGGGGAAGATTGACTTGGATGCCAACAATAGTTTATATTAGACAAGTAGGAGAAGAATGCTAATTGGATGTTTTGCTACATATTTTACTCTTGGAGCCGGTGGAATAATAAAAATTATTTTTCCAAAAATTATTTATAGTCAACTTTAAAAAATACTTTTGTGTGCATTTGAATATTGGTGTATTAGAATTCCCAAGATAGCAAGTCAAACTGAAAAAATTAATCAGCTTCTTCATTCTTTCCCTTTATGTAGTTCTTCCCTTATTCATGCATTGATTAGATGATTGGAGCAGGTAAACTACTAAAGTTGCTTCCAAATGTGGAACCCTGTAATAAATACTATCTTAAATGGAAACACAGCCTGAATTTTAGCTCCTTTTTTTGCCCAGGTGCATGTGTGTTTTCACACAAACACATTTCTTCTTCCTTGCTCTTATCTTCCATTCCCCCCTCCTCCTTTTTTTCTTCTTTCCCACCCTGACCCTTTAGCTAATAAAAGTAAAATCAATTAGGTTTTTTGGTTTGTTTTTAAATCCTAATCCGATATGGAAAGGCTGAGACTTGTATTTTAGGAAAAGATTCTAGAGGTTTTCAAGGGCTTCTTACAGAATGTATAACAGAAAATTCATCCTTAAAAGATAGATAGATAGATAGATAGATAGATATTTCTCTTGGATTTTGTGGGAAGACACACTTCTCATTTCTCTCCATCCATTGTTTTATGCAATCTATACTCTTTGCTTGATGTGTTCTGTGTGTTGTCTCTGAGACTCAATTAAACCTCCTCTAGAAGGTCTTTCCTAAATATCCATTCCACTACTGGTATTACTTCTCCCCCCTCCAAGGTTAACTTCTTTCTGCTGTGTGGTTGTCTTATGTGGGTTTTTTTTTTCTTTTAATGTATGTTGTGTCCCCATTACAATGTAAGCCCTTTGAAGGCAGATACTGTTTTTGCTTTTTTCTTTGTATCACCAGTGCTTAGAACAATGCCTGGCACATAATAAGGACTTGATAAGTATCTATATTCGCTCAAGGTCTAATCTGTTTCCTTCCTTTATTTTCTTTGCTAAATAAGCCTCAATTAATAAACTATACAGCTTTCAGGTAATGTGTATATTTAAGGAAAATGGTGGTGCAAATCCAAAAATAATTTTACATATAAATGGGCACAAATATTTTTTTTTTCTATTTGTCTTAGGAAAGACTAAAGTCTTCTTCCAGCTCTTCATTTGCTGTAGAGGTTACTTTGAGTTCCCAGAGGCTATGCAGGTAGAATATAAATTCTGGCATGGTTTTAATTCTGATAGCCTTGTATATCTGTCAACTAAGGGACCAGCCTTTCTGATCTTGGAGAGGCTCATCACCACATTGACCTCTAGATGATGAATTCTCTCTCTCTCTCTCTCTTTGCTTTTTGGAGGGCAGTTGGGGTTAAGTGACTTGCCCAATGTCTCACAGCTAGTTTTTGTGTTAAGTGTCTGAGGCCAGATTTGAACTCAGGTCCTCCTGATTCCAGGGCTGGTACTCTATTCACTGCGCCACCTAGCCGCCCCTATGATGAATTTTTTCTAGCTGGTATACAAAGGCCAGGAGTTTTGATATGCATTATTAGAGAGGAATACCTATACCTAATAAAACCGTAAATCCATTAAGTACTGAGTCTTAGGTTTAAAAATGTTTTCCAGATTCATATAACTTTAACTTAGAAGGACCTTATAAAAGTTTATTAGAGCAGAAGGCATCCATTTTGCAATTTAAAATTTGCCACAGATAGCCCACTTAAATTGGGAGTTGTCTGTTAGTGGAAAATTGGGGGGGGGTAATTGTAAAATGACCTTTTTTTCCTCCTTATCCCTTTTAATCTGTGAGAATATACCTTGTTCCTATTCTTTCTCAAAATATTTCCACTTTTACTTTGTACTCTTTTTGTCCTCTGTACTAGCCCATCTCTCTTACCCTTGCCTTCGTTAGCTGTCTTTCTTATTGTGACTGTAGTTATATTCAATCTGCATGAATCGAATCTTCCCATAGGATTAATGACAGAGACCCTAGCTATTTCTTTGTACATGGAGTTTTACTTTATGGTAGCATATGTGGCTGAGGCTATAGGAGCTATAGAGTTGAAAGCATAAAGAGCTCTCATATAGACGACTGTATACTGAATACTTACATTTGTATTTTAATGTAGATGAGTGGCAAAGATACCCCCAAAGAGTCAGAAACGGTTCAGTGCATATAGGATCTCACACAATGTGTATGAATGGCTAATAACGGTAGTCTGGTGCCATCCCTGTTCCTTTTTTAAAATGTGTCATGGCTATCTAATGATTTCTTAACAAAACTGTATTTCTGTAATACATATCTCTACATTTGCCTGGAGTTATTTTTTCACCATCATGGATTTCTACTTGTCATTCCTTTCAATACTTGTAATTTTTTTTTAAAAAGTTCCATTCTTGCATTCTTTTTCATCACAAGAGAATGGAATTTCATTTTCCTTAAATTAGTAGATGTATTGAGAATGTTCGTGTAGTTGAATATTATTTAGTTCTATACTTGACCACAGAAAGTGGAAGTTTTTAGTAATTCACTTATGTTGCTCATCTTTAACAAGAATTTATATTTATATCAAACATTTAAAATATGCAATCATTCTACTTTAGAGATCCTTCACCTTCTGGGGTCATATGATCATGTGTTGTTTTCCTTTGCTTGATGGATGATTCCTGGAAATATGAGTCTATTATCTTTTGTGTTGAACAGAAGGTTTCCATGACCTTTCTTCCATGTTCCTTTTCTGATTATTTGACCAGTGAATAAATATTTCTTTTATTGAATTTGCAACAAAAAAGCAAATCTCATTTTAAAATTTACTTAAGATTAACATGATTCCATTAGTTATATAATGATCTTAAATTTTTCTGCAGTAAAACAAATCCTGGTTCATTTAGGTTCTTAATAATTTCTATGTACATAAAAACATTTTTTCTTCTAAGAGACATAACCACTACAGTGCTTTTTTTTAAGGGTATTTGAGTTTAATATCATATCCATCTATATATCCTTTGAGATTTCAGAATTAGTATTTTCAAGAAAAAAATAGTACTGTGACAAAGGAATAGTGAACGCTTGTGAATTTAGCAGTACCATTGTGGGTTTTTTCAAGCTCTAATTTTCAAAAGAGGTAGTACTGATTAGAGGTAGTTTTTGCCACCCTCATTTGTTTTGTTTAGTGTTTTTAAATGATTGTTGATTTTCTTCCCTTCTCTTTAGACTCTTCAAATACTTGAAATATCCAGACTATCCCTCATGGGGTTGATTCTCCATATTGGTGCAGTTAGCCATGAACTATCCTTTTCTTCTCCCTCTTTTTCCCAGATTTCTCCCGGGTCCAATTCAGCACCTCTACCTGGCCATCCTAACAAGGTGATTTGTGAAAGGGTGAGACTTCAGAGCCTGTTCCCTCTCATCCCAAGTGATCAGGATACTACAGTTCAAGAGGATGCCCACTTCAAAGCTTTCTTCCAGGTTCTTATATATGTTTACCCTTCCCCTACTATAGGGTATTAGTCAGATAAATTCTAGGTTATTTCCAGGAAGGCTTGACATGAAGATGGAAATCATTAGGTCATTGTAGGTTACCATCTGACAACTTAATTTCTGATGTGTATGTAAGTATGGATCTTCTTCCCACAAATTATTTCTCTAATATTTCTGTTTCAGCTAGTTGTTCTGAAGAATGATTATCTTCTCTTGAACTGCTTTTATTTGTTCCCCTAATACTCTTGGCCTACTTTCTGACATTTTTGTCCCATATGACTTACCTTGTAGGTATGATTAACCTGTAAGAAGGTAGAGAGTGACCATAGGAAGTATAGTGATTCTTAGGCAAGGTAAATGAAAATATATGGGGGAGTAGGTCATCTCCAAGGCTCACTGTTTTTGTTTCTGGTTTTTTTTTTTCCAATCCTCAGCTGCTTACTAAGTACCCATAGTTCATTAGATGATGCACATTTCTGGAAAGGAAAAAATAATTTATTGAAGCTTACATGCTAATAAAAATGTCATGAAATTAGAATTTTGAGGTTAATGTTTTATGTTAAGAAATCAAAAAACATTTCTTAAGAATTATAGACATATATTAAATAACATGTTTAATTGAATCTTGGCTAGACAAATTCTAAGTGATTGGCTTTCAAGAAAACTGTATTCTACAAAGGCATATTCCTTAGAACATGCTACTTTCTTGACATATTTAAGAGTTTGTTCAAGCACCATGCTTACTTGAAGGATATATATCTGTAGTAGAATATACCCTTTAAAAACCTGCAGTTGATCATAATTTTGCCATAGGACAGGAATGGATCTGCTTTAGATAATGAATGCATTAAGTATAGGAATAAGTTCCAGGAGATAGAGAAGATTGGCTTATAATTTTTACTAATACCATCAACAAATAGCCTTTTAAAGTTGTTTCAGTCCCCTAGGATGATGGATTTAGAGCTGGAAGGGATGTTATGTTAAGGGCAATGTAGTCCAACGCTCTTACTTTATGGATGAGGAAACTGAGACCTACAGAGGTCTAGGGCAAAGCTAAGATGTTCATCCTTGGTCTTCTGGCTCCAAATTCACCGCTCCTAGCTTGTTCATTTCAGTCTTTTCTAGTGGTCATCCCTCTTCTGTGAAGGATAATGATCTCAAATTTTGTATTATAGTTTCTAGGTTAAAAAAAAAAAAAACAGGTGAAAACTATTAACACAAAGGTCTGTTATCAGAATTTTATGCTGAACAGCTTATTATAGTTACAAGTGTCCACTCTCCTGGGAGATCAAGTCTGTATTACTAAAAGCAATTTCTGGGTTTATTTAGGTGTTCATTGTGGCTATTGCTTTACGTTAAACTTCTATGAAAAATGATGACTAAGTTGAGTAGATTAGATTGCAGCTATTGTACTTTTACACAGTGTCTTTTCTTTATCCTTTTTAAAATTTGGCGTTGAATTTGGCCTTTCCCCTAACTAGTTAGTGATATGATTACTTGGGGCCAGTTGATTTTAATGACCCCCCCATTATCAGTAACCAGTATTTATTCTGTCCATTAAGAGTCATTTTTATTTCTTGTGATATACTGAAGGGCAACAATGTCATTAGAGTACATACTTACTTGAAAAACATTATGGAGAACAACAACAGAAGATTGATCAGTGAAAAGGTATTGAGGAGAGGAAAAGAACCATGTCGAAAACTTATGAACATGGCTAAGCTCATTCTGAGAACATTAAGGTACAACATAATACCAACAAATGGGAATGAAATTATACTTTGCCAACTTTTTTTTTTAGAAGAAATTCTTTTTTGTTTTTAAGTTTCAGAATTTATTTTTAGTTTTCAATATTCATTTCCACAAGATTTTGAGTTCCAAATTTTCCCCTTCTCTCCCCTACCTGCCACCCCAAGATGGCAAGCATACCTCTCCCAGTCTGCCCTCTCATCTATCCTCCCCACCAAGAAAAATTTTTTAATTATCCTAAGTTTACATTTTTTTTTGCTTTTTTTTTCTTTTTGAGGGGGGATCGCAGGGCAACTGGGGTCAAGCAACTTGCCCAAGGTCACACGGCTAGGTTTTTTTGTGTGTGTATAAGTGTCTGAGGCCAGATCCAAACCTAGGTCCTCCTGACTCCAGGGCTAGTGCTCTACTCACTGTGCCACCTAGCTGCCCCAATTTTTTTTTTCTTTTTGGAGGGCATTTGGGGTTGTGACTTGCCCAAAGTCACACGGCTAGTAATTGTGTCAGGTGTCTGAGACCGGATTTGAACTCAGGTCCTCCTGACTCCGGGGCCAGTGCTCCTCTGAATAGGAGGCACCTAGCCTCCCCAATCATCCTAAATTTAACAAACACAGTTTCTTACACAAAGCACAGGAAAATAGTATGTCATGTGATACCAAGAATCTCATGTTGTTATTTAATATATACTAAATTTGATAGTTTTAATAACATTACCCTGCTTCCATGTGTCCTCTTCTGAACTTGAGTCTAAACTCTCTTTATAAACTTGCTTCTAAACTCTTTTCTGTGTGTTTTTTAAAATTTTCTATTGGTTCTTTTTTCTTTCCCCCCCAAAACAATAAGAACAACAAAAGCCCTCTCATAAAAAAATTAGTCAAGCAAAAAAAAAAAATGCACCCATTGGTCTTATACAAAGATGTATGCTTCATTCTGTATCATCATCTCTCTGCCAAGAAGTAGTAAGAATGATTCATTATCAGTCTTTTGGGGTCATGATTTATCATTGTGTTGATTATGGTTCTTAAGTTTTTCATAGTTGTTTTCCTTTGAAGTGTGGTAATTTTATACCTTTTTCTCCTAGGTTTGCTCATTTCACACTGCCTCAGTGCAATAATAATTCATTACATTCAAACGCCATAATTTTATTCATTCTCAGTTGAACTTTGTTTCCAAATCTTTGCTTTAACAAAGAGTGTTGCTGTAAATATTTTTCTGAATGAGTCCTTTCCCTCTTTATTTGATCTTTTAAAGATAAATTCCTGGTAGTAGTATTACTAGGCCAATAGGAGTTATGTGATTAGGGGGCAGGGGAAGGGTAGGGTATAGTTCCAAGCTGTTTTCCAGAACGTTTGGAACTACTTTCTAGCCCTACCAACAGTGTGTTAGTATGTTCTTCCATTGCCCATCTAACAATTGTCATTTTTCTTTTTTGTCATCTTTGCCCAACAGATGGGTATGAAGTGGAACTTCAGAGTTATTTGAATTTGCATTTTTCTTATTAGTGTTGTAGAACTTTTAAAAAAAAAAATATGGTTGTTGATAGCTTGCCTTTCTTATTTTGAGACCTGCTCTTTCATTTCTTTGACCAATTAATCTATTTGGGGAATGTCTCTTGTAATCTAAATTGTCAATTTACTCTCCTATGACCTTTTCTTTCTTTTGTTTGGTTAGGAATTCTTTCCTTGTCCATAACTGTAAGATGTACTTCCTTCCCTGTTCTTCTTATTTGCTTGGGACATTACCCTTTATATGTAGTTCATGTATCCATTTGGTGATTATGGGATGTTGTTAAAGATGTTGCAGGCAATAACAGTTACAGAGTACCCACATTGACAAGTTCATAGATGCATTGAAGTAGTAAAATAATGCACTTTGAAAATGGAGTTATGTAGGTTAGTACATTCAGAATTCTTGTAAATGAAATGCCTTTCAGGTGGTAGGGAATGCAGTAGTATAGGACTAATTACCCATTTGTGGTCCAGTTTTAATTTAAATTCCCTTTTCCTTGATAACTTTATTAATCAGAAATTTTAAAGAAATGAACCTTTGCTCTGTATTCTGCAGTCTATAAATTAGAGAGAGATGAAAAATGGCAGTCAACAAGATGATAAAAAGTTTGGTAGATGGCCCTTTGAGTTTATCAGAACCTAAAATTATCAACACCTTTATCTTGGAAAGGCAGTAAAAATGAATAGTAAGCTAGGCTTAGAAATTAATAAAAAGAAGAGAATAGTCCTAATTGCATTTGGAAAGTTCGGAAGTTCTTTCAGTGATCACAAGTCATTCCCTAAAACAAAAATCCATCTTTTTAGTATTAATATTCTTCTAGAATAAGAGAATACCACCGTAGGTAGAATTAGATAGGCAACAAAGACATATATAATGGAGTAATGCTTCATATTACCAATAGTAACTTGTTTGTAGAGTGCCATAAAAGATACCCAAGAAATAACACAATCAGAAAAGGAAGGGGACTGGTCATGTATGTATTAAAAGCAATATATCATGTGATAGTCTGAGCATTATACTGTTAATCTAGGAATATTGACCTAGAGAAAACATTAACCATGTGTTGTATGGTTTCTTCTATATCTAGAAGGATATAGACAAGCAGTATTCAGGACTAGAAGGCATAAATGATTTGTGATCTGTAAAGTTGGAAGGTAGTATTTACACCAGTGTTGCAAGTTAACTTACTCCACAGAGTATGATTTGGGGGTACCCAAGATCCTTTCTGGAGGTTTACATGGTCAAAACTATTTTCATGATAATAACTAAAATATTTTAATCTTTAGTACTGTAAATATTTAAATCCCATTCTTTGAGGAGTCCTCAATTTTTAGGAGTGTAAAGTAGTCCTGAAATCAAAAAGTTTGAGAGCCACTGATCTGCATTAATAAGATCAAAGATTTATTAAAGTATAAATTTGTATAAAGTATAAAGTATAAATCTGTTTATTTTTATCAGCCAAAATCTTCCTTCTTACCCTCCTACCATGTCTGTCCCCCCAGTTGAGAACAGAAGAAAAGCAAAACCCATTACACACATACCTAGTCAATCAAAACCAAATTTCTACATTGACCATATTTAAAAAAAAAAAAATTCTTATGCTGTATTCATTTACCTTTGTCATGAGGGTGGATAGCACATTTCATTCTGGATTTGTGTGTGGTCATTATACTGAGAAGAGTATTTTTTCATAGTTATATACCATAACTTAACCATCCAGTGCACAATTTATGGATACAATCTGAGATTCCCATTCTGTGCCATCTCAAAGAGCTATAAATATTTCTGTGCATCTTTGGAATTTGTTTTGCTTAAGACTAAAGACTTCCTTGATTTACTCTCCCTGAAATTCCTCCTCCTCCCTTGTCTCCTTTCCTTTCCATTTCCTCATCGAGTAAAACGTAGCATTTAAATAGTAAGCATTCTGAAGAGGATGTTAGAACTACTAAAAGATTGAGAATCTGTAAATTTTATGTTCTTCCTATTTCCCATTGCCAAAAGTAATTGAGAATTGATTGCAGCTATTTTTAAGTAATCTGATTTTGCACTTTAGCTGTAGAAGGAACCTTTACAATATGGCAGTTTGAATTTAATTAGAATGGTACAGTTTCTTCAATTATAAAGTGAATATAACAATAGCACATACCTCCCAAGGTGGTTG
The DNA here is from genome assembly GCA_011680675.1 of Gymnobelideus leadbeateri. Lineage (NCBI taxonomy): Eukaryota > Metazoa > Chordata > Mammalia > Diprotodontia > Petauridae > Gymnobelideus > Gymnobelideus leadbeateri. The sequence continues at coordinate 129,138 of WOXC01009092.1, forward strand.
TGTGAATCAAGTGGAATAATATTTGTAAAGTGCTTTGCCGCAGTGCCTACTGCAAAGATGCACTACTGCATTATAAAAAGGCTAGCTATTTGGTAGCTGAATTTCGTTTTGTTAATGAAACTAGGGAGACATGGATTAACATTTTTCAAGTAACAATATTCATAATGCCTAAATGTTGTTAATGTTATCTTTCTTTTAAAAATTACACAAGAATGAGATAGTCCTAAGGTACTTTAGAGGCCATTTACTTGAATCTCTACCTAAGAATCTCCTCCATTGCACATTCAAGGTGGTTATCTATCCATTGTTTCAAGAACCCTGGTGAGTGGGGCGGCTAGGTGGCACAGTGAATAGAGCACCATCCCTGGAGTCAGAAGGACCTGAGTTCAAATGCCGCTGCAGATACTTACCACAAAAACTAGCCATGTGACCTTGGGCAAGTCACTTAACCCCAGTTGCCCTCCAAAAAGCAAAAAAAAACAAAACAAAACACAAAACCTAGTGAGGTGTAATTCAGTGCTTGCTGATGTGGCTCCTTCTGCTTTTGCAAAGCCCTTATAGTGAGCAAGTTTTTCTTTGTAGCAAGTCTAAATATGCCTTTTCTATTTTCATGGTTACTCTTAGTTGTGTCCTTGGGACTCAAGTAGATAGAGCAAGTCTAGTACCTCTTCCACATGGCAGTTCTTCAAATATTTCTTCTTCTTTTTTGGGGGGGGGGGAAGGGCAGTTGGGGTTAAGTGACTTGCCCAAGGTCACACGTCTAGTAAGTGTTAAGTGTCTAAGGCCAGATTTGAACTTGGGTCCTCCTGACTCCAGGGCTGGTGCTCTATTTACTGTGCCACCTAGCCACCCCTCTTCAAATATTTTGAAACAGCTGTCATGTTCCCCCTAACTCTTTGCTTCTCCAGGATAAAATTCCCGGCTCTTAATTTACTCTTGTATTAGAGTTGAATAGAAATTTGTATAGTAGAATGTAAGTTCCTTCAGGACAAGGATTTTTTTCATTTTCGTCTTTATACAACTGGTACAGTGCCTTATACCTAATAGACACTTAACTGCTTGTGGAATCAACTTGATATGACATGATCTCATGATCCTTTATCATCATTACCACCTTCATTTGGAAGCTCTCCAACTTAACCATGTCCTTTCTAAAATATGCCTGAACACAGTACTCCAGCTGTGTCTGGAGTAACAGGACTGTCACCTCCATACCCTATGTCTTTCTAAAGGTTAAAGATTTCATTTGATTTTTTGACTGACGCATCATCATATTCACTCATTGAGATTGTAAATAACTAAAACTCCTATATCTTTTTCAGACTCAAGGCTATCTGATAGCCTTATCTAACAGATAACTTTTACATAGCACTTAAAGGTTTGTGAAGTGTTTTTCGTATGTTATCTCATTTGATACAATTACCCTGAGATATTCTTTTATTATTGCAGTTTTATAGATGAGTAAACTGAACCTGAAAGAGATTAAATAACTTTTACAAGGTCACACAGTTAAGAAATATCTGAGGCAGGATTCAAACTCAGGTCTTCCTGACTTCAAGTCTAGAGTTCTGTCCCCTACAGATTAGTGGACATAATACGGAAAACTGGATTAAAATTCTGTTATTTCTTAGAAATATCCAGTTTATCTTCAAAAACTGTTTCCTTATCTATAGAATTATTTACCTCACAAGCTTTTACTGAGAAAAGCACTTTGTAGATTTCAAACTGATTTCTGTAACTTTTTGAGAACAAAATAGAAACAATATTTAAATAAGAAGTATACATAGATTTCTGCCTTGAAAAGTAAAAACTTAGACGTCATCTAATTTGTCATACTCATTTTACAGCTGAGGAAACTGACCCAGAGAGCATAAGTGACTTAGCTCATTGGAGAATTTGAACTAAAAGTCATTGACTTCAAATTCAGTAATACCCCTATTGTACTGTGCCTATCAAGTTTAAAATATTAGCATAGTTTGCCTTTTCTAAATAGAAGAATCAGTTGTATTTCATTTAAAATACTTTTAAGGAATTATATTTTCATCTCATTAGTTGGATTAATGCAGTTTTTTTAGGGCAATTGGGGTTAAGTGACTTGCCCAAGGTCACACGGCTAGTTTTTAGATTAATGCAAATTTGTAATAGTCTTCTTATGTTAGTCATCTTAATTTTTAACTACCACATTCTTTAATTTTAACTCTTTTTTTATAGTTGTAAAACAATTTTTTGTCTCTGAATATTTATATGAAAGGGTATTTAAAAAATTACTAGTGTGAACCTGAATAGTTTTTGAAAGCATTAAGTAGAGGTAACTGGAAAAAAAAAACCAACTTATCCCTGATATATTATAATCAGCACATTGAAACTACTTTGTGGAAGAGACTGTTGTTCCTCCTTGAACATAACATTGTCCTAGAGAAAAAAGGAAATTAGAGTTTTGGGGGCAGCCAGCATCCAGAAAGGTGGAAAAGCATGGACCCAGAGAAGAGATTCTCTGTCATGTGAGAAAGAAATTGATCATGAGGAGAGCCAGACTGGACTGGATGATTTGGAACACAGAGAAATTTCTATGTTGGGGTAATGCTCTAAAGACTAAAAACAATTGATGGACCTTTAACTAATCTGATTAAAAAGAAAGAGAGCAAAAAATCAAATCAGCAAAATAACAAAGGTGAGAACACATCACAATCAGAAAATGTGAAAAGAATTATCATAACCCATTATATTGTTATAGAAGAGAGGCTTACCTTATAAAATACAAAATATTTGAACAGAATACCAACTGGTAACCTTAATCTAATCAAAGAAAAAGAACTAGCTATAAAGGAATTACTCATGGGGAAAAAATGTCCTAGTCCTGATGGATTTACAAGAGAGTTCTCTTAAGCCTTTAACAAACAATTTGTATGAGTATTAAGCAGATTATTCTAAAAAATTGAGAACTTTTAAACTTTTTTGAAGTCCTAGTACCTAAACCAAGGAAAATAAAAGCACAGAAGACCAGTATCAGTAATGAATAACAGTTAAGAAATTTTAATTAAAATCCTATCAGACTATAATAATCCAATTATTATAATAAAGACTATAATAAATCCAATAAATCATTCATTATAGCCAAACTGATTTATAATCAGGGTGTAACAGTGTTTCAACATTATGAAATTCAACAATATGTTTCCATTGTAGTCATACTAAAAACAAAAATATCCAAAATCTATTCAAAAAAGGCCTTTGACAAAGTATAGGACCTACTAATACCAAACCAAACCTGCAGTTCAGCAGGGTCTTTCTTCATTTTAAAAAAATTTTTAAAGCATCTAAAATCAAAAGCTAGTAACATATGCAGTGGAGATACACTAGAAGCCTTCCCACTAAATACTAGCATAAAGCATCTCCTCTCCATTATTATTTGCTATAGTTTTATCTTCTAAATAGAAGAATCAGTTGTATTTCACATAAATGCTAGCCATAGCAATAACACTAGGGAAAGAAATTAAGAAGGAAAAAAAAACTATTTGATGACATGATTTACTTAGAAAATGCTAGGCAGTTAGCAAATAACCTGAGACAATATCTTAGGCAAAATTTTAGGGTACAGAACAAACCCATAGAAAGCAATAGTACTTTTTTTTATGCTAATAATCCAGAAGACAGTGGTAGAAAGGGAAATCCCACTCAAAATAACTACAAAATGCATAAAATATTTGGGAATAAATCTACCAAATCACACTCTATAGATCCAGTTATAAAATATTCCTTAAAGAAATCATGAATAACTTAAATAGCTGGAGGAATATTCAGTGCTTATGGTTGGGCTGTGCAAATATGTTAAAAATGACAATGCTACCACAGGTAATTTACAGTTTTAATGCTATACAAATATGACTACAAAGTGAAACTTTCTAGTTCTAGATAGAATAATAACCAGATTCATTAGGGGGAACAAAAGGTATAGAATATCAAAAGAAATAATGTAGGGGTGGAGGGAGGAAGGTGGGAAGAAAGGAGGAATAGAACTTGTAGGCTTTAAAGTATATTAGAAAATGGCAATCATCAAAAACATTTGATATTCCCTTTAAAAAGAGAGAGAATAGATCAGTGGGACAGTCTAGACAAGGGAGAATCAGAAATAATGAAATTGAACAAGTTACTTTTCAGTAAACCAGAAAACAAATTATTTAGGAAAGAATTCTGTATTTGATAAGAACTAGGAAATCTGGAAAGAAGTGTGCCATATGTATTAGGTTTTGACCAATAATTTACACCTTCAAAATGGATATCAGACCTAGCATATTAAAGATCATAGCATAAAAATAAATTAGAATGGGGGATCATACCCTTTTTACAGCTCTGAATTAAAAGACAAATTCTTAACTAAACAAGGGATGAGATATGGGCAATTACAAAATATAAAAATACTTTTGTTTACAAAACATTGGAAAGCTTTAGCACAAACAGAATTTTTGGTATGCACAGTTTGGTATCCATGATATAAAAGAAAGACAAAGAGCTGTTTTCCAACAGGTAAGTACTCAAAGGATATGATTAAGTATTTCTCAAAAGAATAATTATAAGCCATTTAACAAGTAACTAAACGATTCTTTCATATGAAAGCATGCTTCAAATTACTAATAATAAGAAAAATGCAACAAAATAATTTGGTGGTTCTCTAACAAAGAAGATACTTTTTCTCATTTCTTTAGGTTCATGCTTCAGTTTTTGTTGTCATAATTATTATATAGCATTCACTTAAATTTTATTTTGCTATTGTTTTACATAATCATGTTATCTTAATGGTTCTGCTTGTTTTACTTTGTGCCAATTCATGGAAGTTTCCCCACATTTCTCTAAATTTCTCATATTTGTAGTTTCTTACAATGTAATCCTATTTCATCACATTTATATACCATAATTTGTTTAGCCATTGCCCAATGAACACCCACTTAGTTTGCAGGTTTTTGTTTACTACATTACTGTATTTTGGTATACGTGGGACCTTTGTATCTCTGCACAATAATATCTTTGGGTCAAAGGAAATGAACTTTTATTCCACATAATTCCAATTTGTTTTTTGCTTTTTGGAGGGCAATTGGGGTTAAGTGACTTGCCCAAGGTCACAGGACTAGTTTTTATGTTAAGTGTCTGAGGCCAGATATGAACTCAGGTCCTCCTGACTCCAGGGCGGGTGCTCTATTCACTGCACCACCTAGCCGCCCTTCCAATTTGTTTTATAGACTGATCGGACCAATTTATATCTCTTGTCAATGGTGGCTTAGTGTGCCTGTTTTACTACAGCTCTTCTAGCATTGATTAGTTCCACCTGGTCATCTTCACCAGTTTGCTTGTTTTGATTTGCCTCTCTCTCACTAGTGTTCTTGAATAGTTTTTTTTTTTCTTTTTGGAGGGCAATTGGGGTTAAGTAACTTGCCCAAGGTCACACGGCTAGATTTTTGTTTGTGGGTGTTAAGTGTCTGAGGCCGGATCCGAACTCAGGTCCTTCTGACTCCAGGGCCAGCACTCTACTCACTGAGCCACCTAGCCGCCCCAGCTCTTGAATAGTTTTATAGGGTTGCTGATAGTTGGCAGTATTTGAGAACTGTTCATCTGTTGGCTTTTAATTTACTAGGAAGTGGCTCTTGGTCTCCAATAGTCCTTTCCATTTGTTGTACAGTTTCCCTTATCTTAAATGCGTTGATTTTATCAATGTAAAAGTTTTTCAGTTTCATAGAATCAACATTATCTAATCTTTTGTTATCTTTATCCCTTGTTTCTCCCTCAGCTGTAGTTATTAAAGATATCTCTATGCATTTTTCTTTCTGTTGTTTTATGATGTGACCTATAGATAATTTATTTGGAAATCTCAGTGTTATAGTACATAAGATGCTGGTTTAAGCCCCTCTTTTGACCATACTACATTCCACTTTTCCTAGTAGTTCTTGTCAAATTTAAAATCTTTTGCCCAGTTATTTGTATTGAACCCTGGATTGTTGTATTCAGATATTTCCAGTGCTTGCTTTTCTAGTTATGCTAATATCCTTTTATTTAGTCAGTAACAAATAGTTTCATTGAATACTGATTTAAAATTGCAGGCCTGGAAGATGGTTTTGGCAAAAGCTTTCATTTCTATTTTTTGTTGTTTTGTTGTAGCAGAGTGGACTAGTGGATAAAGCCTTTTGTTTCATTTATTTATTTATTTTTTAACTAGAAAGACCTGGGTTTATGTCCCACCTCTGACACTTCCTGGGTATGTGACCATGGGCTAGTCAATTGACGTCTCAGTGCCATAGGTGGGTAGGACTTTAAGTTGGAGGGAAGGTACCACTCTGCCTTCCTAGAGTGAGTTTCCTCATCCAGAAATTGCTTATACAAATGAAATAACAAATCTAATCCTTATCCTTTATATTCTTGTATCACTTATATCCTTATTTATAAAGTAAATCATTGGTAATTTTATATAGCATTAACTCCACAGCATAACCAACAGGAAGCTTAGAAGAACAGCAGGAAAGGATGTAATCGAGGGCTTGTATGACAAGGAAAGAAAGCTAGCTGGTTATATGTCAGGAGTAATGGGATATAGGTGTACTACTAGAGTGCTCTACTGATCTCTTCGTGATATCAGGAGAAAATTATTTAGACCTTCAACATATTGGGGCCTACCTTGTTGCAAACTTTTGAGGAAATATGGACAAGATTCTTATGGGGTAGGCAGGCATGGATGGGTTACAGTCTGCATTGTTGTAAGTAAATCTTTTTGGTGAGATAAGGTGCATTTGAGTAGAGAATTGAACCTGTTCTGCAGTTACTAGATGTGTAGATGATTTCAATCATTTGCCATGAAGAACTGTATATTTTACACAGAAATATTTTATGCACATTTTTACAATGGAATGACAGTTTTATGTCTTGATGCCATAACGTTTTCCAAAACTACCCATCATGTAGGAGCATTGGATTTTTACCACTTCAGATTCCACAAATAACAGCAAAATAATGTTATTACTTGATATTTCACTGACTCTTAATTCATATGCTTCATCATGGCATAGAGATGACTCTTGTTTGTTACAGGCTGTGCCAAAAGAGCTTAAATAGTTCTTATTTTCCACATTATACAAATTCTACTCCCCTGCAACAGGGCTTTGGGAACTCCCAAGCACTGAAACCCCTGCAGCTGCATGGGCCCCAGGTACTGAAGCTACTTGGGCTGCTGGGTATAGAGCAATGGATGGGGGGGAGTAGGGGAGTGGTGGGGCTGCAGGGCTAGGCTCCTCAAAGGGAGGCGGGCTATATAGAAAGGTTCGCTTGTGGTAAATAAGAACTGTACACAGAGGAGATCATACTCAAAGTCACCCAGTTGCTGTTGAGACAGTGATTTACAATATATCTGAAAGAAGAGAAGATATCAGAAGGAATAGAAAAAATACCTTAGATTTCATTAATCCCCTTAAAAGATGAACAAAGAAATTGTAGCAACCACCATTCCACATACCTACTTTTCATACATGGAATTTTTGTGAGAATCATCTGTACTTTTCATTGAGTTTATCATAAGTGCCATTCCTATTTTTATTGGCATGTTAAATTTTCAGCTATTTATTTTGAGTTTGATAACTAATTTCAAAATCTTTTGGTTACTATTCAGATGTATAGTCCATAATTTTCCGTGCCAAAGCATAGAGCCATTCCTTAACTTTAAATGCATTAAATGTTATGATCCAAAAAGTTCAGGCAGCCTTGTCTACTTAAAAATACAGTTTAAAAATCTGATCCTTCAGTAACATCATAAATAAATGCATATGTGTCTTAAGTATAATTGCTTTTCAGTTGCTCAAATACTTTGTTTCATAGTGAAGTGAATAATTATACAGATTTTCCAGAATAAATGTTTCCTGTAAGGAGCACTTTATTGAATTCTACTTTTTAAGTCCAATTTGTACCACTACTGCATTTAATAGGAACATTTAGTCTGTTTTCTCCAATTATTTTGTACTCTTTTTACCATCATTATACTCTCTCTGATGGTCCATAGGTTCCCAAAGTGGGCAATACCACCCCCTGGAGGATGCTAGAACAATGGCGGGGGGGAGGGGGCGCGTATTTTTTTTTAATGCAAATTTCAAAAAAAGCAAACACCAAACCAATAAAGAAAGTAGATTGGGGGGGGAGGGGAGGTGGCAGTGCTGAGTAATCTTATTTTGGATGGGGGAAGGGACAGAGGGCCAGATTAGTTTGGGAACCTCTGAAAGTCATTTGTATATATACTTTTATCTGACTACCATCTCATCACAAAATGTTATTTCATTTAAAAATTAGACACAAAGTTGCAGATGATTATCTTTAATTGATTAAAAAATCAGTTATCTGATTGTTCTTGCGGTATTGTAAGGATTTTTTGGAAACACATATATCCTTTTACTTAGCAAAGTTTATTATCTTATATTTAGCAAGATGAATGATACTAAGAGAGATAAATGATCTTAAGAGGTTGAGAATTGTAGGTGATCTTATGGTATTTGTAGCATCCACACAAAAATGGCTTAGCTTTGAGGCTATACACTGGAGACTATGCCCTGGGAAACTTAACCATTTCAGATCTGTATCTTCTAGCCTGTGGCCTAAACTGTCTCAATTTCTGTTTGCTTCACATTGCCTTTTATATCTAGCAGGTTCCAGTGGTACTGGATTGACATCCAGGCTACCCTCACTCTCTTCCTCCTCCCCCTTCAGCTCTAGAACCACAACCCTATTAGTGATACCTTTGTTACTGAAGAAGAGAAGTCATGTTATTCTACTTTCCCTGGCCCTACTCAGCATTCCACAACAAACAACTCTCTCTGGGCTACCACTTCTCATATGTCTTGTCCCTTGAAGTCAGGGACTACTGCATCTCAAATTCATATCCCCAAGATTTTAGCACAGTGTAAGTATTTGTGCACTATTAAAGTTCTTTTTGTATAGATGTAGTAAGCAGCATGAGGGTACAATAGCAGTCTCTGTGGCTAATTTAGAAATCTTTGAGTTGCTATTCAGACCTACAGTGTATAAATTACCATGCTAGGCCATAAAATCATTCCTTTAGCTTTATGTATAAAAGTTCAGAAGTATTAAATGTTAACATCACACATTTTGGTAGCCACAGCTACTTGAACACAATTAAGACTATGGTCCTTTAGCACCACAAACTTGGGGGGGGGGGCAGGGAGCAGAAGGTAATTGCTTGCTACATGTATTTATACTTTCTTTTATGACCTAGTGGTAGAATCAAGGAATGACTAGGAATCAAGAAGACCAGGGTGAATCTCTCTTGACACACTTATTGTTGTAACTTAACCTATCTCAGCCTGTTTCCTTGTCTGTGAAATGGGCATAATAATAGTACCTACTTAACAGTGTTTTTGAGAGGATGAAATGATATATGTAAAGTTATTTACAGGCCTTAAATCTATATAGAAATAAATCTGTTTACTTGTCATGCCCTGCCCTACCCTTTCTTACCTGTCCCCCATAAACATATAACCAAAATTAAAATATAACACAAATGCAAACTGATTGGCTTGCGATTACTTATTGGGCAGGGGGGCTGGACAAATAGGAGGTGAACTAGCCTGAATTTTGTGTTTGACATCCCACCTAAGCTTACAGATATTTTACATCATATGTTTTTTTAGGGTGACAAGTTATATATCTTGTAGTTTGTGCCAAGAAAAATTGGTTTTGATATTTGGGAATGGGAGAACAAGTAGGGTGTCAGTCTTTACCCTCAATATTTTGTGAACTTAGCTAGGAATTTATTTGATCATAGTTAAAATGAATTTATGGACAGTTGGGTGATATATTGGATAGAGCCTCGAGTCAAGAAGATTCATCTTTCTGAGTTCAAATTTGACCTCAGGCATTTACTAGCAGTGTGACCCTGGGCCAGACACAACTCTGTTTGCTTTGTTTTCCTCATCTGTAAAATGAACTGGAAAAGGAAACCACTCCAGTATCTTTGCCAAGAAACACCTCCTCCCAAAGAAGAAAAAAAGGAGTCTCAAAGAGTCAGACACAACTGAACAAAACAATCAGATGTGTTTGGTGTGTTACTGTATTTATACCAGGAGGATCCTTGAGGTCCTTGAACCTGTTTTATGATCCAAAACAAAAGTATTGAGTGGATAAGTATGCTCTTTGTGCCCAATGAATTTTTTTCTAATCCATAAAACCTGCCATCCACACTGAGATTAGTCTCTTCTTGTAAGCCATACAAGTAGTAGCAGGACCAGACAGTGAAAAAGATAGACAAGATCGTCTTAGATCCTGATGCAGTTACTCTTAATAAAAGAAGTGTGGATGAGTTTGAGTTTTAAATTTGTTTCCTTTGTTTTGAATGCAGATTATGAAAATATAATTGTATTTCAAAAGGATACTAGGTTATTTTGTAATTTGTGATATATCTGAAGAGGAAATAATGTGATGTAATATATGTGATTTGGTATAAAAGGAAAATAGCCTGATATTTAGAATAGTGTGGCTAAATAATTTGAAATGATAAATTATAACTGCTTAGCAATTTTGTTAGCATTTATTCCAATCTCAGTGAAATCACTAACATTTAAAAATCAAAGCAATCAGTATTTCTGAATGTCATTGTATACCTGCTTTTGAAGTGATTAGTGATAATAAAAAGTGTACAATTTGCTGCCAAAGACTACTTTAGTGTAGTTTAAATTGTAGCTAACTTTTAGTAGAATTAATTTGTGTAATATAGTCATAGATTTTGAGCTAGAAGAGAAGGGACATTAGAGGTTCTTGAGTTCTACTCTGTCATTTTACAAATAAGGAAACTGAAGCGCAAAGACTTGCTCAGGATCATGCAGGTAGTCAGTGTGCAAGGCAGGAATTGAATGCCTGTCTACTTGACTTCAGATCCAGTGTTCTATCTACTATATTGCTATGGCTTCTAATATTATATCTTAGTAATGGGTGCAGTGGATAGAACACCAGGCTTGGAATCAGGAAGATCTGAGTTTGTGTGTGGCCTCAGATACTTACTAGCAGCATGACCCTGGGCAAGTCAGTTAACCACTATTTGTTTCAGTTAATCATCTGCTAAAAGGGGTGGGGGGTGGGAGCAGGAGAATTGATCACTTTATATAAGGTTGTAGATGTTGTCACCATTTGGAAAGGCTATCTATAACCTAGAGCAGGGGTGGGGAACCTTCGAATTTGGAGGCCACATGTGAACCTAGAGTTTTGTTATAATTATGTGGCAACTAGTTTCGTTCTTAAACCTAATTAAAAAAATATAGTCAGTCTTAAACTTAAACTCAATTGATTTATATTATTTTTCTATGATAAAGTCTTATAACTGATCTGAGACCTAATACATTCAGTTTTGTGTTACCTGTAGGTCACCAGTATTTACTGAATAATTTCAATTCCCATATCACTTTTTTTCCATTTAAGATTAATCATTGCAGTAATAGTAAAGTGCAGGGAAAGGGGGGATTACTCTTTGTTTTAAAGTTACTATTTTTCATAAATGTGTGTGTTTATGGTCTGGGAAATGAAAGTAAATGATTTATTCAAATATTGCCTCTGTTGTAGATAGTTTTAACTATATGATTGTCACCATGAAACTTCCTTGTTAAAAATGTTTTTCTTTGGAAAATTGTCTTTTTTGTTTTAAGATAAAATTTGGAAATATCTGCCACTTTTCTAATACGATTTAAAATGTTTCAATTGAGGGTTTTATACCCACTGTATTTGTCTTATATTGGCAGAGTGAAGACAGCCCAAGTCCCAAGAGACAGCGGCTTTCTCATTCAGTCTTTGATTATACAGCATCACCAGCCCCATCGCCACCAATGCGACCATGGGAGATGACATCAAATAGGCAGCCTCCTTCAGTTCGACCCAATCAGCATCACTTCTCAGGGGAACGATGCAACACACCTGCACGCAACAGAAGAAGGTTAGGAGATTAATTCTCTAGTTAAGAATACTGCTTCAAAATTTTCTTCCAAATGAAAAAAACCTAATTAGAAATCTCTGTGATGGTTTCTTAACTGTGTAGAATCTTTTTTTTTTTTTTTTGGAGGGCAATTGGGGTTAAGTAACTTGCCCAAAGTTACACGGCTAGGTTTTTTTTGTTGTTGTTGTTTGTATGTGTTAAGTGTCTGAGGCCTGATCCGAACTCAGATCCTTCTGACTCCAGGGCCAGCGCTCTCTCACTGCGCCACCTAGCCGCCCCTACTGTGTAGAATCTTTACAAGTTGGGGAGGATCTGTCTTCTTTCTTTGATTTTTTTTATGTTCCTAATAAAAGTATGAAGGAGGTAAAAAGCTTATTTTTCATTTTCATTTATTTTAATTAAATATTTTCATTTAAGTGTGTGGGGATTTTTGTGCTTACATTGTGTTGAGCTATTATTTGGAAAGGTTTTTATTTTATTTTATTTTACTTTTTATTATGAACTTAACAGATAATACACAAAAAACTACCTTGCTTAGTTTGTTTTCTGCTAAATTTTGAAACATATCAATCATGCCCTTATTTGTGTTTCCTTCTCTGTTTTGCATCACTAATACTTAGTACCCATCTATCCCCACCCCTAATTGCCCTCTTTTGTAAAAAAGTATAGTCAGAAAAAACAAAGCAACATATTAGCTATTACTGAAAATGTGTTTCATTCTGTCCTACTTAATCCATTACTTTTCAGTTAAAAGATGGGAAACAAATATCATGATCAGTCATCTGGTGTCACTGCTTGGTACTGATTAAAAAATAGTTAATTTAATCAGTGGAACAGTTTCGGTAGATAAGTAGTATAAGGAGTAGCATTGTGTTCAAAAAACACAATCTATTCGGATAGGTACACACTGTTTGACATACTTCTGGGGAAACAAGAAAGCAGGTTGGGAGAAATTAGGTTTAGACCAGTATTTCATACCTTATACCAAAATACTTTCTAAATGGTTTCATAACCTAATTGTACAAGGTTATATTTATTATAAGCAATTTAGAGAAGAAAGGAAGGAGATACCACCCATAAATATGGACAAAGGAGAGTTCTTAACCAAACAAAGAGTAGAGAGGATCACCAGAGTTAAAATGGACAAGTTTGATTATATACAGTTGAAAAGTTTTTGTACAAACAGAATTAATGCAGTAAGAATTAAAAGGGAAACAGTTAATTGAGAGATAAGTCTTTGCAGGATATTTCCTTTGATTAAAAAGTCTGATATCCTAGATGTAGAAGGAACTGCTTCAAATAGATAAATAGACAAAAAATATTAACAGGCAATTCTTTTTTTTTTTTCTGCCTTTAGTTTTATTTTATTTTATTTTTTTTAATTAAACAAATGCTTTATTAACTTCTGGTTTACATCATTCATTTCCACCAGATTATGAGTTATATTTTTCCCCCATTTTTTCCCTACCCACCACCACAGAATAGCAGTCCCACTAGATAGCCCCTCATCCAATCTGCTCTCTCCCATATCCTCTCCCATACCCCCTTCGACTTTGCCATTAGGGCAAGGTGAATCTCTGAGCCCCAATGCCTGGACATCTTATGAAACATTTAATTTTAAAACTTCGATTTTCAGATCCATTCCCTTCCTCCCTTGTCACCCACTCCTTCTGAGAAGATAAGCAATTCAGTATGTGTTGTACATGTATAGCTATGCAAAACCTTACCATAGTAGATATATTGTAAAAGACTGCTTATATTTCCCTCCCACCCGTCTCACCTCCCACCTGGTCCATTCCCTACTTTGATCCTGTCCCTCTTTGATAGTGGGTACTTCTAACCTCCCCTCTCCCCAGAATGCCCTCCCCTCCATCATCCCCCCTCTCATTCCCCTTTCCCCTACTCGGGAGAGTGAGTGAGGGTAAGATATTCCATTTAGTATGTATGTGATTCTCTCCTTGAGCCAACTTCAATGAGAATATGCTTTTGCCTTTTTGCCTTCCTATTCTTCCCCTCCCCTGCTACTACTTCCCGTTGCCTCTTCTACATGAGATAGTTTACCCTACCCTGTCTCTCTCCATCTCCTCTTGCCACTTTCCTCTCTCACCTCTTGACTTCACCCCTTAAGAATCATCCCTTCCTTGGGGCGGCTAGGTGGCGCAGCGAGCAGAGCACAGGCCCCGGAGCCAGAAGGACCCAAGCTCGGATCCGGCCCCAGACAACCAACACACAAACAAAAACTCAGCCTCGTGACCCCGGGCAAGTCACCCAACCCCAATTGCCCTCCAAAAAAAAAAAAAAAGAATCATCCCTTCGCATCAAATTCAACCTGTGCCCTCTATCCATGTATACCTGTGAACATATGCCATATGCCCTTCTTCAATTATTTTTATAATGAGAAAGGTTTCATCAAACACAGTTATTGTTTTTCCATGTAGGAATGTAAACAGTTCAATTTTGATAAGTTCCTTTTGATTTCTTTTCCCTGATTACCTTCTCAAGCATCTCTTGCTTTTTGTGTCTGAATGTCAGATTTTCTATTCAACTCTGGTTTTTTCCTCAAGAATGCTTGAAAGTCCTCTATTCCACTGAATGACCATATTTTCTCCTGAAACAAGATACTCAGTTTTGCTGGATAGGTGACCCTTGGCTTCAATCCCAGCTCTTTTGCCCTCTGGAATATCATATTCCATGCCCTTCAATCCCTCAGTGTAGAAGCTGCCAGGTCCTGTGCTATTCTGATTGTGTTTCCACAATATTGAAATTGTTTCTTCCTGGCTGCTTGTAGTATTTTCTCCTTGATCTGGTGTAGCGGCAAGCACCCCAATATCCCCAGGGTAGCTGCCAACACAGGTTCTTAGATCTGCTTTTCAAAAGGAAAGCAACTCAAAATGGGTTAACAAGCTTATTTTAATCAAACAAACACACATTACCTAGTTCAGGGGAAAAAGGTCAGCACCCCAAACTTCAGAGTTACAGAACTTACAGATCAAACAGAAAGGCTTCCAAACTGTCCACCCATTATATCAATACCAAATCACAGTTACCAGAGAGGGAAGCATCAACATCTGGGTTTTCAAAGCCGGGGGGCTCTCAACAACGGCTTCCCAGAGTCTCATCTGGTCAAATCACACAACACTTCTCAAAGTGAGCCCCAAAGCAAAGCCTCTCCTCAGGGCTTATATAGCCTTCTCTTGGCTCAGAGACTGTAACAACCTCCTTGACCCACTGCCCAATCACAAAGTATCAAGGTGTGGGCTTTCCTGAAAAACAAGCCTCCCACCACAGGCTCCAGGTGCACTTAAGCTAGGGGCAGGGAAGATCTTTAAATTTGCATTTCCATTACATCTGGGAGTTCTGGAGCCTGGCTATAATATTCCTAGGTGTTTTCTTTTTGGGATCTTTTTTAGGAGGTGATCAGTGAATTCTTTCAACCTCTATTTCCCCCTCTGGGTCTAACACATCAGGGCAATTTTCCTTGAGAATTTCTTGAAGGGTGATTTCTAGGTTCTTTCTTTGATCATGGCTTTCAGGTAGTCCAATAATTTTTAAATTGTCTCTTCTGGATCTATTTTCCAGGTCAGTGGTTTTTCCCATGAGATATTTCACACCCACCATTTGTTTGGATCTGCTTAACAGCATCTTGATTTCTCATAAAGTCATTAGCTTCCATTTGCTTCAGTCTAACTCTGAAGGAATGAATCTCCTCAGTGAGCTTTTGAGATTCTTTTTCCATCTGGCAAATTCAACTTTTTAAGGCATTCTTCTCCTCATTGCCTTTCTGAGCCTCCTTTGCCATTTGAGTTAGTCTATTTTTTAAGGTGTTGTTTTCCTCAGTCAGGCTGTTGACTGTCATTTCATACTTTTCTTGCATCTTTTTCATTTCTCTTCCCAAATTTTCCCCACTTCTCTTATCTGCTTCTTAAGGTCCTCTATGGCCTGTAGCCAGCTTGTATTTTCATTTGGGGCTTTTGGTGCAGGAGTTCTGACCTCACAGTCCTCCTCCATGCTTTGAGCCTCTTTGCCCCTAAAATAGGAGTCCAATGTTGAACTTTTCTGTTTATTTTGTTTCATTTGCCTAGTCATGTTGCCACTTAATTACTTGATTTTTGGGCTTGTTGCCACAGTAGGACTCTGCCACCAGAGCTTCCGCCCAAAGGTGGGGTCTTCACAACTTCCGCCAGTTGGGTGGCCTCTGTAAAGCCTCCACCCACTCTGGCAAATTGGATACCCACCCCAAACTTCCCCCCCAGACCACAATCCAGATCCAGGCAGTTTAAAGCAAGAGCAATTAACCCCCAGACTGATTGCTGGATCTCCCTACAGTTCGCAGACCAGGAGCTAGAGCCACTACTGATGCTGCAAAATGGCTTCTGTGCAGCTGTTTCTTAAGCAGCTTTTTGCCCCCAGGGGAGACAGCCACATGTTCCCCAAATACTGGTCCCAAAGTCCATAGGGCACTCACCTCTCACTTTGTCCTAGGCATATCTGTGCTGATAATTCTGGAATCGACACAATTGCTAGTGTTCTGGGGTTCCACCAGCGGGCTGAAGGCCTGGCCGCCCTGGGGCTAAAACTGAGGACCTGGGCTCGGCTCTGAGGGCTGCGCTGTTGGTTCCCAGCGTGCTGTGCTGCCTGCTCTCAGAGCATTGTGCTGGTGGCTCCCTGCAGGGCTGCTGGGCTGTCCTCAGCAGGAGGTTAGCTTCTCTGTGCTGTTCTGTGGGTGCTGTGGCTCCAGAAGTTGTTTGGAGTCCCCTTTCACATTGTTTGAAATTTGTGTGGGGCAGAGCATGTTGGAAATGCTGTTTCTACTCCGCCATCTTGGCTCCGCCGGACTCCAACAGGCAGTTCTTAAAAGAAAAAATACCAGGTATCAACATCTATATGAAAACATTTCCCGAATCACTAATAACCAAAATAAATGAAAATTGAAGTTTATATATATATATCAGTTTGGCAAAGATGATCAAAGGAAAATTACAATTATTGGACGAGTTGTGGGATGATGGATACACTTAATGCACTGTTGATAAAGCTATGAATTGGTCTAACCATTCTGGAAAGGAGTTTGGAACTGTATTAGCAGTAGAATATGTTATATAAGGTAGGTCAGTTTTGCTTTATAAGGTATTTATTGAAACCCTCTAAAATTCCTTCAGAGTTTAGGCTTAAAGGGTTCAGGGTGGTATCTCAAGGCTCTATTCTAGATTCTCTTATCTTTTCTCTCTACTTTCTCTCTTGGTGATCTTGAGTTTCCATTGATTTAATCATCATCTCTACAGAGACTCCCAGCTCTAGTCCTAGTCTTTATCCTGAGTTCCATTCCTACATCACAGACATTTACTTACTTACTGGACATTTCCAATTGCATGCCCCATAGGTATCTCAAACTCACTGTGTCTAAGATAGTATTCATTATCTTTATCTTTACCCCACCCCTGTTACAAAAACTTATAATGCTACTCTTTATACTACTTATAATCTCTATCAAGAATACTGCCATCCTTTAAGACAGCTAGCTAAGCAGCTTCAGTATCATCCTTGAATCCTCATATTTCTAGTCAGTTACCACATCTTGTCCTTTCCACTTCTACACTATCCTTGAAATGTCCCTATATTTCTACTCATACCATAGCCACCGTAGTTCAGCCCATCATCACTTCTCTCCTGGACATAGCAATTGCTTTCTAAATTCTTCTCAAATCTCTTCTGATTCTAATTCATCCTTTACACAGCTGCTCAAGTAAATTTTCTAAAGTGTAGGAGTTAACTATGTCATCCTCTCTGCCCTTCAGTAAGATCCAGTGACTCCCTAAAACCACAAGGATCAAATATAAACCCTTCTATTTGGCATTTTAATCCCTCCACAACCTATGCCCACCCTTCCTAATACACCCTTATTATATGTTACTTTCCTCTCAGCACTGTACAGTGTACCAAACTGGCTTTCTTACTGCTCTTCACACAGGTCGCTGGATCTTTCATCTCTTTGCTTTGTACTTCCTGTCCACTGTCTGTTATGCAGTTCTTCCTTGTCTCTACTTCTTGGAATTGTTGGTTTCCTTTGAGACTCATCTTTAGCTCCACATTCTACATGAGTCATTCCTTATGCCCAGTAGCTCCTAATGCCTTCCACCTCCCCAATGCCAGGATTCTCTGTTTTGTTCTGTGTTTCTGTTGGTGTTTCTGTTAGAATACAAGCTCCTTGAGGACCAGATTGCTTCACTTTTGTCTTTAAATCCCTACTGCTTAGCACAGTTCCTGGTACATTAAGTAAATATTTGTTAATTGATACATTAGTATCCCTAAACTGATTACGCTCTCCGCTCTAATTTATTTTATTTTATTTTATTTTCAAAATGCTTTATTAACTTCTGGTTTACATCATTCATTTCCATCAGATTTTGAGTTACAATTTTTTCCCCGTTTTCCCCCTACCCACCACCCCAGAAGAGCAGTCCCACAGGATATCCCCTTCATCCAATCTGCTCTCTCCCATATCTTCTCCCATACCCCCTTCGACTTTTCCATTAGGGCAAGGTGAATCTCTGTGTCCCAATGCCTGCACATCTTATCTCCCAGTTACATGCAAAATAGTATTAATAATAGTATTTATATATATTTGAAAGATTTAATTTTAAAACTTCGAATTCCAGATCCATTCCCTTGTCACATACTCTGCTGGGAAGATAAGCAATTCAGTATATGTTGTACATGTATAGCTGTGCAAAACATTACCATAGTAGATATATTGTAAAACACTGACTATATTTCCATCCCACCCCCCATCTGGTCCATTCCCTACTTTGATCCTGTCCCTCTTCAAAAGTGGCTGCCTCCAACCTCCCCTTCCCCCTCAAAATGTCCTCCCCTCTCACCCCCCTCCCCCTACTCTCCT